>JANTPZ010009997.1:0-14133 GCA_025593235.1 Vachellia pachyceras | reverse complement strand
CCGTTCTGCTGCCGCATGAGAAACAAACTCCACAAATCCATAGCCCTCAGGTTGTCCAGTTATCTTGTTACGAATGATCTTTATGGAAACTACCTACACAGCAAAACAATCCATTTCTATAAGCATCCTACCATCTCTCTAGATAAACAAATCCATGATAAAAAAGGAATGCGTAAGATGGAATAATCCCTAATACCCAATTAACTGACCTAACTACCTTTATCCTTTTAACTAATTTTCCCTTTATTTATTACTTATGATTTCATCAAAGGCTCACTTAGGATGGCCCTTCTTCTAAGTTATTTCTTTAAGGACGATAGGATAATCAAAAATAGCTTTTCTGGCGTTCGTTTAATCTAGATTTTGAAGACAGGAAATTCCAAAGTTCGAGTCCCAATTGGAAATTGGGAAACGCCTGAAGAATGATCATCTGAAGTGATGTAATGGCTTATTGGTATGAATTCGAAGATTCCAAGTCTCCGATTCTCCGAACGAAAGCCCTCCTCAAAAACAACTACAAAGTAAAACTCTAAAGTAATCGGTAGTGTTCCAACAGAAGTGCACTGCTCAGGACTAATTCTGGAGTGAAGCAATGGGACAATCTCCGACATTACTTCCCCAGTAATTCCACTCATTGGGTTCCAATTTTCAATCCTGAATGTGCTTTTCATCCCTTCTTCTCATTAGCTCGACTATAAACCCCCAGCGTACTTTTTTTCCCTTTACCCCCAAAGAACCAGCAGATGGAATTTTTTTACGTGGTTTATTTGATAATTATTTAAGCAAGTCCAAGACACTGAAAAAGAAGATTACGAAGGAGAAGGGGGAGAACAAACCTCTCCGGTGTGCGCGAAGCAGTGACTAAGGTAATTTTCGTCGACCCAGTAATGCAAATCCCCAATCCACAGAGTTCGAACTTCCTCAATCGACGAAGGTTGATGATAACCCTGGGAAGCGGTCGTCGTCATTGTCGTCCCTGTAATACAGAGCTGCTCACTCGATGAGAATATTGCGGTGGTTTCCTCCCTCTCGAAGGGCTAACCCTAGGCTAGTGAGTGGCCAACGGTTGATCACTTGCCACTGAGTTGTGTGAAAAAAATTTTAGGCAGACGAAGAGTGAAGAGCATCAATATTTATCACTGTTCAACACTGATTCTGGTCGCGCACCTAATAATAAAAATAGGGGGAATAAAAAAAAACCTTAGAAACATCACAAGTACAATTTAGTGATGCAAATTCACATAATCCCAAAATAGTTTAGAAATACCGATATGAAATATAAATATGTTATAAATTTACCTGTGTGACCCTTTTCCTTTCCTTCTCCTTCCCTCCTTTTGATTTATCTGCCTTGAGGTCGTCTTCTTGGCTATCTTTCCTTTCCGCCGTCTCTGTCAACTCCTACCTTGCCTCCCCCCCCCCCCAATTTGTTGAGCTCCCACACTTTAGCTCCTCATTTACTACTCCTTAAATTCCACAAATGTATACTGGGCAGCAGAGGGCTTTTGTGGTTGGTAGACTCATCCAGGATATGTTATAATTGCCCGTGAAGCCTTTCAATATCTAAAAAGGAGAAAGAAAGGAACTCGAACTGTTTTAGCCTTGAAGATTGACTTGAGTAAGGCCTATGACTGGACCTTTTTTGTGGAAGTAATGTTGAAAATGGGGTTTAGTAGTTGGGTGAGGTGGATAATGGAATGTGTCTTATCTGTGGTTGAATTATTAATGGCAAGGAAGAAAGTTGCAAAGATTAAATCAAAATGAGAAATTAGGCAAGGAGATCCTTATCGCCTTGCCTTTTCATCATTGCAACAAATGTTCTCTCCCTAATGATACAACATCATGTGAATAATGGTGAACTAAGGGAATTGGATTGTCAAAAAGGGGACCTATGCTATCACACTGATTCTTTGCAGATGATGCCTTATTCTTGCTCAATGCTCACAAGGAGAACTGTATGGTGCTAAAGGTAATCTTGGATATGTTCAGTACAGCTTCTGCACAAGAAAGAAATTTGGATACAAGTCTTGAATTTTCTTCTCTACCAATAACTTACTAGAAACTAGGAAGGAGCTTGAAGATGTGTTGGAGGTCAATGCCACAAATGAACCAGATAAATATTTGGGCGTACCCCTTTTATGGAGAAGATCAAAGTCGGCTGCTCTTGCATTTGTAGAAGAGAAAAACAAGAGGAAGTTGCAGGGATGGAAGCAAAAATTACTGACTTCTGCTAGGAAAGAAGTATTGATTAAAGTTGTGGCTAACTCAATCCCAGTATATCCTATGTCTAGCTTTCTATTTCTTCCAAAATGTTGGAAGGAGATTGACAGTTTAATATCTGACTTCTGGTGGGGCTATAATGAGAATGAAGGAAGACGAATCCATTGGAGGAAATGATCAGTGCTGACTTAAAGGAAGAAAGAAGGGGGCATGGGAGCGAAAACGGCTTGGAGAATAATGCAAAAGCCAGAGGAGTTGCAGTGTAAAATCCTTCAAGGAATTTATTATCCTAAATCCAATTTCATGGAGGCTAAAAAGGAGGGAAAAACAACCTGGTGCTGGGCTAGCATCATTGAAGGTAGAGAGCTCTCAAAGAAGAAACTATTCTATAAAGTTAATAACGGTAAGAATGTCAGAGTTTGGGGTAACAGATGGATTTCAGGGTTGCCAAATGAAAAATTGAACAGGGAGCCACACAATGAGAACGATAGGAACTTGAAAGTAGAAGATTAATTGAAGATGGGAGATGGAACCTCAGTAGGTTGGAGGGTAAGATAAGTGCAGAAGAAGGAAGGAAAATTCTGCAGATGAACAACTTGCACAGCAGTGGAGAATATAGGGTAGTCTGGTTGAAAAGCAAAGATGGTCTGTATAGGGTTAATTTTGGTTATGCAGTGGCTAAAGAAAATGAGAAAAATGAAGAAACAAGGGTGGTTGGCAGCTCATCTGTTATCTCTAGTCAACTCTGGAAATGTGTTTGGCACCTGCAGATCCCTCCAAAAATCAAACATTTTGTATGGAGAGTGTTGAATGGTGCAGTAGCAACAAATGCTGCATTGCATAAGAGGAAATGCAGTCAGAGTGTTATGTCCTATCTACGGTGTTATGCCCCTGGGCGAGTAGATGCTGGTTTGGCTACAAGCTAGCTCTAAGAATCAATCGAGAACAGATTACTAGCATTAAGAAATGGTTTTGAGGAGGTCCTGCTAGGCAATAAAGGGTTGGATGACAGAGGAAGGGCTCTTATAGCAGCTATATGTTGGGGAATATGTAAAGGGAGATGTGACTGGGTTTTCAATGAAACCAAGGTTGATGCTGAAAGAGTAGTTGTAGTGGCATCAATCTTAGTCAAAGAGGTATGGAGTGCTAAGGAGAAATTGGGTGGACTGGGGGGAAGACGAGATGGTCGAAGAGTAGGCAAAAACTTGGAACGAAAGCTGCATTGGGAAGCTCCAGTTGAAGGTGCCTTGAAAATTAACGTTGATGGTGCTCTTTTAACACTCAATGGCAATGCTGGTATAGGAATTGTAAGTAGGAATAATCTAGGAGGCTTTAAAGGGGCATTGGGGAAAAAGTAGTTGCTTATTTTGCATTTGAGGCTGAATGTCTTGCACTCAAAGAAGCTTTGATGAGAGGCAATGAAGCTAGCAATCTAAAAATCTGCATTGAGAATGAATGTGAATTCTTGTATAGATATGTGGTGAAGAGGAATGGTGCTGGAGTAGAGTGGCAAAGTGCGCAAGTTATGTCTGAAATCTTACAGCTGATTGAAGGAAGGGCAAATGTTGGATTCTCCTTGGTATCACACCAAGGTAATCATGCTGTAGATATAATGGCAGCTGTTGCGAGTACAGGGTTGGCACCCAATAGGTGGCTGGACACTGCTCCAACTCCTTTGGAAGATGTACTTATGGCTGATTCAATTAGTGCAGGAAGGAAGAGGCATGATCAGGCGGATGTCAATCAAGTTGCAAATAAAGAAGGTATTGGCTAAAAGTAGTACAATAGGAAAGTTTCATCGATTCCTTTTGTTAGTATTAGCTTGTTTTCTTGTTTTTCCTTGACGTGAGTTGTGTGTTAGGTTGTATGTTTAGGATTATTTTTCTTGTGAGTTGTGTTAATCTATATAATTGGGCCTTTTTTCTTTGGTTTCCGCTATTTGCGTTTGTACTAATTTTTTGTAGTTAATAAAATTGATTTTTTTTATTTCCACAGCTGTATTAGCATAAAAAAAAACAATAACAAGATTAAACTTACACTATCATACTTGGCGGTCCAATTCATCCTCAACATCATCATCCCCCTTACTCGTAGTGCAAATAGCTATTCAGTGCATGCATATTCAAAACATACACTTTTCTACTAAAAAAACATTTGCTTCAACATAAAGATGGTGAGGGGTGATCAATGAACATAGCAATCTGAACAAGCCAGTGAACGAGAGCTAGCAAGGTGGGCTACTGATGAGGAGCATCAGGAAACTTGAAAAATGATTTTTTTTTTTTTAAGCTTGAAAGGATGATGACTCGCATGGAACCCATCCTCCATCTTCATCGCCGGAAAGTTGCAATAGAACATGAGGTATTTGAGGTAACGTGATGTCTTCGAGAGGCGGGCAGGTGGTTATGAAGGAAATGGGGAAGACGACTTAAGAGGACCAGAGGATGAGGAAAGGAGAAGAGGCACAGAGGTAAATTTATAACATTTAAAAATTTCATATCAATATTTCTAAACCATTTAGGGATTTTATAAATTGGGATCAGTGAATTGTCCTTTTCATATTTCTAAGGTACTTCCTTGGATTTTTCCATAAAAATATTTGATAAAAAACAATTATAAAAATAAGGCTTAATAGATTCAATTTGTCATTAAAGTTGTACTGATTTTGATTTTAATAATTCAAATTTTAAACTATACGTTTCAATCTTAAAATAATCTAAATTTTTATTAAATTATAGGGTTAATATTTTAAATTAATGAAATTTGAGAAAACAAAAGTAAATAAAGACAAATTTAAAGCATCAAAGGATGTATTAACTCTATAAATAATAGCGGTTGACTAGTCACAGTTTACAGATTGTTTGTCAAAAGTTTGCTGGCCAATCTTTAAATCTAGAAGGATATATTGACCATAATGAATTAGAATTCAATGTAAATTTATTTGGTACTTTTCACTATAAATATTGTCTGGAAAGTTTTTTTTATTCAAACTTGTCTCAAAAATGTTAAAATAGATAATGTTATCCTTTACCATTAAAATATTAATATTCAATGTTAATTTTTTGACAATGTGAAACACCATTAATACATTTTAAAACTTTTAGGACAACATTAAACTTTAAAAAAAAACTCACAGGGGCAGGGTTGCTGTTAAGCAAAAAATGAGGAAAATTTATACCATAACCCAGTAATACTTTCTGCACTGAATGATCAATTTTTACAGTAGCAAGCCTCATATATAGACTTGAGCCAATAGTCAAAGAGTTTGGGCCTACGTAGTTCAACTATAACAGACTCGGCGGCCTATGTAGCATATGTTAACTAAATTTACAAAGAGAACTTGTATATTAACATTTCCTAAATAATCTCGACACTCTCCCTCGAGTCATGAGAAAAAATGTTGCATTTGCCCATCTTGCTGAGTAATCTAACTTGTGTCTCTTTTCCAACTGGTTTGGTTAATTGATTGGCTGATCTAACATGCTTTAAGTCAACCAATCCGCTTGTCACCTTTTTTCTGCACAAAGTGACAACCTATTTGAATGTGCCTAGTTCTTTCATGAACAAAGGGTTAGACACGATGTGTATGACCAACTTACTATCACAAAACACTTTGACCGAACCTTGTTGAGTAATCCAAAGGTCACTTGGGAGCCCTTTAACCCAAACAATAACTGAAACAGCTGCTCCTATGGCTTTATATTTAGCTTCTATAGATGACCTGGGCACTGTATGTTGCTTCTTGGTCTTCCAAATGATAGTTGAGCATCCAAGCTCTAATAAATATCCTGTTATAGGCCTACGCATGGTCCCATAGGACCCCGATCGAAATCACATAAACATTGCAAATCTAGATTGCTATCTGAGCTGAGAAGAACTCCTAGGCTAGGTGACTGCTTTAGATATCTAATGATGTCCAAGGCTGTAGCAATGTGTGACTTCATAGGCATTTGCATAAACTGGCTAGGACCTGCACAGGATAAAAAATGTCAAGTCTGATCATGGTTAATTCCTGTATCAGAAAGTAAGTCTAACAAATATTTTCTCTGTGATAATACAATTCCTTTTCTAGATCTACTTATTTTTAAACCTAAGAAATATTTCATATTCCCCGAATCTTTGATTTTAAAATGTCAGGAAGCATTTTCTTAATCTCTTCAATCCTAGAATCAGATTTCCTGTAATTAACAAATCATCCACATACATTAAAACATATACAAATTCATTCCCAAAATGTTTAACGTATAATGAATAATCATGTTTGGTTTGCTGAAAACCTCAATTAATTAAAGACATGGACAATTTTTCATTACATTGCGGTGAGGCTTGTTTAGATCCATATAATTACTTCTTGAGTCGATATACAAATACTTTCCCCTTTGTTATCAAAACCTTGGGGTATGGTCATATAGACTTCTTCATTTAAATCTTCTGCAATAAGGTATTGTGAACATCCATTGGATACACATTCCAATTATTTCCAGCAGCTAATTTAAGGACTAATTACTGGAGAAAAGATTTCATGGAAGTCAATTCCTTCTTGTTCGGTGTATCTCTTGTCCACTAATATTTCTTTATACTATGCGCGGCACTGTTGCTGATCCTCGTCACCATCCTCATGGAGATTCTCATTTCATCCTCATCTCCAGCCGATCATGCCTCACCCCCAACACATTCTCTGAGGGAGACCCTTCTTCCCAGATGATTCATAATCCAACTGCTGCACTTAATTTGCACCATCTTGGATTAATCATTGGCAGCCCCCCCCCCCAAAACCCCCCAAAACGAAAATTACTCGAGCTGTACATTTTTTCACTTCAACGACGCACCGGGAACTTTTGATGACTGAATTTCTAGAGAAAAGAACTTAACATGCAAGTTATAGTCCGGATGAAAAGGAGTCATCAAATTTGCCCCCTCACGTTACCTACTTAGCTTCCTTCTTGGCTAAAAATAAACTACTAGTATTGAAAAAAAAAGGCATAAACTAGGGATCAAAATTCATATATCATATAAAAACTAGCCTTTTATTCTTATTTTTACCTATATTTAATGTTATACAAAAAAGTGCATCTAAATGTGTACAAGAAATTTGCATTTTCCATTAGGGATATTTATAAAAATAAATCCAACACTAAATATCAAATAAATTAACATTCAGGGTGACTATAAAATATTGAAATATGATTTTACATTCAATGAAAATTGTGTCATAAGAATTTTTCTTGCAAGAGTCATAAGGAAAATTCAGAATTATTCATAGTACCATCAACCTATTTGAACTGGAAATCACTGGTCAAGAATAACCAAAAATCCTCATCATTCGGCTGCATAACTAAGACATTAGAAAAATGACATAACCCTCTAATTAAAAAATAATAATATGTGAGAAATTGTTGAGCATCAAGTGGATCCAACGTGCACAGGTTTCTTATAGAGCTGCAACAAGAGAGAGGAAGAAACAACACTAAGAGAAGAAGCAGCCATGCAAGCACCAGCAAGCCACGGGGGCAACCTGATTCCGGTGAAGGGGTACAAGATGCCAGCAGCAATTGGCATGCCAAGAATGTTGTAACCAAGAGCCCAGATATAGTTGAGACGGATGCGAGACATGGTCCTTCTCGAGAGATCTATGGCTGTAATTACATCTTCCAAGCTGCTTTTGACCAGAACTATATCAGCTGCTTCTAGGGCTATGTCAGTTCCAGCACCAATTGCCATACCGACGTCAGCAGCAACTAAAGCTGGCGAGTCATTGATTCCATCGCCCACCATTGCCACCATCATACCTTTCTTCTGCACCCAGTTTCAGGAAAATAACAGAGATGAATCATCATTGACCAATTATTTATTTTCCAAATCACCTCAAATATAAGTGCTCATGCATCATTGCGTGTTCGTTAACCAAATCGTGACAGCTACACCACTAAACATATAGATTTAAAGAATGCCATGGAGTGAAGGAGTCATGTCATATCTCTTCAAGTATAGTTGAATATGGTTACTAGCCTTACCTGTAAATCTTTAACCTTATCTGCTTTTCCCAGTGGATCAATCTCAGCAAAGACCTTGTCAATACCAACTTCATTGGCAATAGCAGTTGCAGTAGCGTAGTTATCACCGGTCACCATGATGCTTAAGATGCCCATAGCGTGGAGAAAAGATATCACATGCTTAGCTCCAGGCTTTAGAGGATCAGTGACAGAGAAAGCTCCAGCAATCTTTCCGTCAATTGAAACTAACACACAGGTTCTAGCCAGAACTTCATTTTCAGAAACATACCTTTCAACCTCGGGACTTATTCGAACGTTACAAGAATGCATTAGTCGTTTGTTCCCAACTAAAACTGTTCGCCCACCAACTATTCCACTTACCCCAGTCCCCACGTGCACCTCAAAGTCCTTCACATCAAAGACTTGCTCCGCACTAGACCCAAACATCTGGCGCTGCCTCTTTGCATAAACCACAACAGCTTTTGCTATTGGGTGTTCGCTGCCTGCCTAAATTTGTAGACAGATATTTATGTTACTCATCAAGGAGTTGTTTTGGAAAGTAAAAGATACATCATCTTCAAATGGTAAGAAATCTTTTTTTGTTATTCATCTCGAATTGTGAGAATTGAAAAATAATGACAAAATCCAAGGACCATGTACTAGTTATATGTACTATTTTTCAAATAAATAGAATGAAGAGGAAATGGTCCTGTCTAGTATTGCTATTCATAATTTACTATCGAAATTTGGGGACCACACAACAGTTATTACCAATCTGACAAATGTTCCCAATATATTAACGAGAATGAAACTCCACCAAAGATTCAGATTTCCATACAAGTACAGTGAGCAACATTAATACAAGTACCTCCACGGCAATGACCATGTCACATAACTCCTCCATCAAAAATTCAGAAAATAGCACCGCGCTAACAACCTCTGGTTTTCCAATGGTAAGTGTCCCTGTCTTATCAAACGCAACAACTTTCACCTGCATCAAGAACAATGAGTAAAGTCCAGGTAGCATCAAACAAAAACCAGTGAATATTTACTATATTAAGCCAAACTGCAAAACGTTAACGTAGATGAAACAGAAATAATGTGAAACGGTCGCTTTGATCTTAAAACCCAATTATCAATGCCTTGGTTTAGATAACAATGCAGCACAAGAGCTATGGATAACTTCAAACAAAGGACCATTACCTTGTGTGCCTTTTCCAGTGCATCTCCTCCTTTGATGAGCACCCCTTGAGAAGCACCTATACCTGAAGCAACCATGACTGCTGTTGGTGTTGCTAGGCCCAGAGCACATGGGCAGGCAACAACTAGAACTGAAATAGCAAACTGCAAAGCAAGCTCAAAAGCGTCCATAGCTTTTGGTGTCCAATGCTTAGGGTAAATGCCAGCTTTGCCAGGAATGAACCATCCCAGCCAGGTTATGAATGCTGCAACAACCACCTAAAATTGCAATCATAAACGCCATTAATGCTTTATTCCTTGAAGGGGAAAAAATGCAACAATGATGGGATAATTAAAACATCTCACTAATGGGACAAAAAATTTTGAAATATGGTCAGCAAGTTTTTGAATCGGTGCTTTAGCAAGTTGAGCGGCTTCAACAAGTTGAACAATTTGAGAAAGTGCAGTCTCTGTTCCAACATGTGTGGCCTTAACCAGTAAGCAGCCATTCTCATTCATCGTCCCACCAATAACCTGTTCCGCACAATGCGAATATGAAAAAGTACTAACCATTCAAAATTGCCATCTTCAAACAACATGAAACGAAAAGTTGGGGCAAAAATAATAATGGCACCTCATTTCTTAGATCCACCTTTCCATAAAAAGGAAAAAAGAAAAAGAAAATAATATTTCCATTTTTTTTTATAACAATGATTTGTCAATTAACATTACCAACTACTTCAAATTTGAGCATTGTAAGGATAAGAACTTATTTGTGGAAAACTGAATAGCGCCAAAAGTCAATCCACTCTCTGACTTTCGGTTTTACCAATCTCCTGAGAAATATCATCACTGAATATTGACACCATCCTTTTTATTTATGGTTTTGTCTTGATCTATCAAGTCTTGGAGTGCTCATGCTTTCATTATAATTAAAATTCACATAAACTAGCAAGCATAGTGCATAAAGAATACCTTGTCTCCCGGACTTTTGTCGATAGGTGTTGCCTCACCTGTGATCATACTTTCATTTACGTAACTATGCCCTTTTATAACAATACCATCGACAGGAATTTTGGACCCAGGGACAATTTTAATTATGTCGTTCCTTTGTGTAAGTTGAGTGTCGACTTCTGTCTCAGAGATGACATTTCCATCAGCATCTAGGGCTAATAAACAAATTTTATCAGGAACAAGTTGTGTCAACTTTGCCAAAGCATCTGACGTTTTTCCTTTAGCCACAACCTCCAAATATTTTCCCAAGAGAATAAAGGATATTAACATGGAACTAGTCTCAAAGAAATCTTGCCCTTGAAATGTTGCTGAAGAGAGCGCTTTTATCATAATATAAATAGAGTAGAAATAGGCAACATTAGAGCCAAGTGCAACTAGCACATCCATGTTAGCAGATCTTCGCCTCAGTGCATGATATGATCCAACATAAAACCTAATCATGATATTCATAACAAAAGGCTTATAAAATAGCTCTAATCATTACAACCAAAAAAATAGTTCTATTTCTTGAAAGGAAAGTCAGTCACATGTTGTTGGATTAAGTAACAGTAACAAGAAATTAAGATCAAATAAAAACTTAAAGAAAATCATTTAAACAACAGCATGAAACGAAGTATGACTCATTCAATACCTTTTCCCAAATATGAACTGAACAGGCGTGCTGCAGAACCATCTTAGACACATTCCAATAGTTAACATATTGTGGATCTTATCGTTCAACCAGTTGCCATAGGGAGGAAGCATGGGAAGTACCATGGAAAATAAGAACACGGGAACTGAATATAACCAGCTGAAAAAAAATAGGGTCCTGTACATATGAATTTCATTCATGCTCCCTGTTTCCCTTTGTCTTGAAGGAGAGTACAAGGATGCACGATATCCACTGGAGCCATGAGCAGCTGCTTGAATGCACTGTATGAGAGATCTGGGACCTGTAACATCTGGATCATAGGTAACTGTAACTTCACATTCTGTCAAGTTCATCTCAACATGATTTACACCTTCAGCTAATTCAAGAGATGACATTACAGAATTGACATCCTCTGGAGAATCAAGCCCTTCAAGCCTTAGATGCACTTTATTCACTTCAGTCCCTGAACTAATGAGATCTACTCCAAAGCCAGCATCTTCTATTGCTTCAATTATTTTGTTTGTATCAGTGAGATTAGGATCAAAATGCACTTTTGCTTCTCCTAAAGCCAGGCCTACTGCTGATTTCTTTACACCATTGACCATTTGAAGAGCCCCTTCAACGGATTCAGAGCAGCTTGTGCATGCCATTCCTTTGATCCTGACCCTACACACTGATATGTCTTGCTCTGAAAGGTCGTGAACTTTAAAACCCGCTTCTTCTACTGTTTCTTTTATTTTCTTGGCCTACAATAATTTCCATTAAAACCAGCAATTTATGTTTTGTTTCTTGATCCAGGTTTCTGTATGCAAATATGACAAACATACAGCCAATATGTTGCAAGCTGATTAAATTTTGGCATATCAATAGATGACTTACACTAATGAGCTCTCTCACATATTTGATTGTAGCTTTTCCGTCAATTGCTGACACCATAACACAATTAACTCCATCAAGGTTTCCAACCAAAGATTCTATTGAATTTACACAGGATGCACAAGTAATATCCTGTATTCTAAACTTAACTTCCCTGAGCGTGGCATCTTGTGGAGCCTGCAACAAAGGGGTTTTAAGATCATGCATTCTGCTAGCTTCAGATGTTGCCTTCTGAGACTGAGGGTCCATTGACTCTACAAAAAAAATGAAAACAATGAGATGGATACTCCCTGTTTTCAATTTACCACCACTGATTTACCATCTTTCTTTTGGTTAAGAATTATTGTATGAGAATAATATGGTTCCAAAGCTTATATAGACTCCTTACGCAATTTGAAGCTATTGTTGGGCAATTGCATTTAATGGTAATTGGAGCTACCTTGGTGTAAGCTCTCCTTTTCAAAAGGAAGATAGACCAGAGATAGAAAAAACGAATCGAGCTCACACGCAGATGATAAATAAGTGATCAGAAATAAACTGGATAGCAGGATGAATATGCTCCCAAAACAGTCTTAAACTTGGGACACGGGCCCATCCCCACAAGTATCATAAATTATAAAAAGTGGAGCCATCAATGGCTTGATCACAGTACTCATCCAGGTAAGCCTATTATCAGTAAAGTTTGCTAACATTTAAACTAACAAACGTGGCATAACTGCCACTTATTTTTAAATTTTAAGCCTAAACTGAGCCAACAAAATATACACATGTCACTGCCGTACTCCTCTCTTTAGTCCTACCCGACCTAGCACTGGCCCCAGAGAAAACTGTGAAAGAAAGATTCAGCTAACTCATACGTCTCTAATTATCAAAGCTCACTATATCGACTAAAATAAGAAGCAAAACAGCAAACTTTAACACTTTCACCACCAGCAACAACGTTTCTTTTCGGCCGGGCGCACTGTGATAATAAACTAACGAATTGATCGGAGCAAAAGGGTTGCGAGAGGTTTGTTCAAAGTAAGCTCAATAGGCCCAAAAAAAAAAGACGTTATGGAAACGTGACGCAACCTTGGCCACTGATGTCGTAGCACAAAGTTTTCAAATTTGATTGCAAAATAAATCACGTCTCAGAAGAATACCAGAATTGTAATCGAGGTTAGGGCGATGAGGGAGTGGATATGTGGAGGTGGAGACGCACAGAAAATGGCAGTTGACTTGAGAAGAAAGAAGAGACGAAAGGGAGGGGAAAATGTAGGGTTACCGAAATAGAAGACCACCGGGTGCTGATGGATGGGCGAGGGAATCAATCAAAGGTAAGTCAAGTGCGTCGGAGAGCTACGATAGAATCAATGAGAAGTTGGAGCAGCCTCTCTCTTTCAAAAATTCGAATCCTTAACGTCTTGCGGCTCCCACCAAATATTGACGGCATGCCTATTATACCCCTCACCTTCATAAACTGCCGCGCGCCAAATCACTCTTGCCGCCCGTCTCAATCCCGCCTAAAACACCGGAACAACTGTGGGCTTATTTGGACTCCTGTTGAAACTAAGTTACATATACATCCATATAAATTAATTCTTTTTTACATATAACAGCAACCTTTACAAATTTTTAGCAATGATTTTAAAATCGGACCGGACCGGCCGGTTTGAACCAGAAACCGGAGAACCAGCCGGTGAGCCGGTCCGATCAGGAATTCAACCCCGGGTTGAGTCAACCCGGACCGAACCGGGGTGACCCGGGGTTAACCCGGTCAGCTCGCCCGGTTTGGCGAGCTAACCGGGTTTATATTTTTTTTCCATTTTCAGGGACGAAACGGCGTCGTTTTGTCCCTTTCAAATTTTTTTTATACTTTTAATACCTGAAAGTTTGAAACTCTGAAAGCTGAAAGAGTGAAAGGCAACAACGAAACCACGAAAGGCAAAAAGCGACTACTTCCCCACGGCCCTACCACAGCTCCCTCCCGAGTCCGTCGTCCTCGCCGTGCTGATTGTGCCACCGCCATTGCAACTCCTCCACCCCTTCCTCCGGTGACTATACTCCTCGCCTTAATCTTCTTCTCTACATTGTTTCGACGCCATTTTCCCCCTTTGATTTTTGCCTTAAAAATTTCGTTGTCTGCCTCTCAAGTGTCGACTATCGACGGTGTCTGGCTCCAGCACTCTGGCCTCTTGGGTCTTCACTCTTCAACATTTTTCATCGGGTTTTCATCTCCTC
>JANTPZ010009992.1:0-12968 GCA_025593235.1 Vachellia pachyceras | reverse complement strand
ATAAAATTATATTACATGTCAATGCATCTACATATTTTATCTTCTACTAAATTAACAGAATTAGACCAATTTGAAAGTATCTGTAGGAAGAAAGGTCAAACTAAAAAAAATACATATATTTTCAAGAACATATCTCTACCCGAAAAATAAATCAACCCGAAGAATAATATGGTACGACTAAAATCAAATTGTACTGTTTTGTTTTAATATGCCAAATAGACGCCCCAGTTTAACTTGTTATAGGGAGGAAGATTCCTTGTTTCATCAATATTGGCCAGCAAATTTAAACTTGGTTGCTGGAAAAATTAAACAAATGATTATTTAGAAATAGATGGAGAGGATGGTTGAATGGTCGTCGTCTAAGACTCCTTCTGATTCACGCGTAAAGCTAAGTCCTTAAGAGCTGAGTCACAAGCTAAATGGCAAACCTGATCAAATTAGCAGAACCATTAGTGGGATAATTAATGTGGCTAATCACTGTGGGACCCGCTGGGGACGGTTTTCTTCCCCAAAGGATTTAACTTTACTATCCTAACATGGTGCGCCCTGACTGTGTATGCAAAAAAAAAAAAAAGTCCTGAGTGATCTTATCTTAATAATCCCCGTCTGATTTTCTCTCCATTAACCAGAATGTTCTCTTCTTTGTCTTCTTCCCTAAAATCAAAAGCTTCCCTTCTAACAAACAAGAACAAGAGCCTCAACGAAATCAGCAAGAAACTTGAAAAAAGAAATTAGCGATCGCTTAAGAAGTTGGAAGCAGCAAGCAAGCAAGCAAATCCGTCGTAGCAGAGTAACTAGAATATAACTTAAAATTGAAGAAGAAGAAGAAGAAGAAGAAGACGAAAAGCAGAGAGGGAGGGGGTGAACGTACAGTGCTCGGACCCATCGGGAAGGGACGTCGACGGAGGCAATGACGACGAGATCGGCCTGGACGTTGAGGGAGGCGAGGGATTTGAGGAGGACGCGTATGGCGACGTAGAACTCGTAGTCTCTGGGAGTGCCCATATACATCATGGTGGCATAAGCATTCTTGTGCTGGGCTCTGGCTCCGCACGGAGGTGTGAAGAAGAGGAAGCATAGGGCCAAGGCCACGAGAGAGTGTCTCCAAAACGACGTCGCATTGCGGTGTTGCTGCTTTTGCCTCGCCCACCCCATTCCTCAAACAAGGAGGGGAAACCACAGGTGCTAAATTTCTTCTATATCCCAGAGGAGGAGGTGGTGGTGGGGGGGAGGCTGGAAGCTACTTACTGATTCCTCTATCTTCCTCCAGTGGAACTCTTGAGCATTTAACGCGTTGAGATAGACGAGTTTTTCAACAGACAAAGTCTCTTTTGGGGGGTTTTGAGAGGAAAAAATCAATGGAAGGAAGGAACATAGACAGTAGGGGGGAAGAGAGAGAGAGGGCTCTTTCTTTGTCAAGTAGCGATGTATACTAATACAGGGAAGAGAGAAGGCGGAGGCAAAAGGCTTTTTAAATGGGGGAGATGGGCCGATTCAAGCTTATTACCAAAGAAGGAATCTTCATATCTTATCCTCATTATATGCGCACAATTACAAACTGATGAGGCAGATCTTTAAGCTAATGGCCTGCTTAAATTATTCCTCGCTTTTTAAATACATTCTTAAAATTTTATGGTCCATCGATACGAGTACGTATTTTATATGGGTTTCATGTCATATTCCCTGCCTAATTTAGCTGTCAAATACATGTTGGAGCTTTTGTTCTGGCCAACTTGTCTCTAGTCTCAACGTGCTGTTTAATGGTTATATTTAACAACATTTTTGGAAAGCCCAAAAGTCCGTTTTATGTTATTTTTTCATAAAATAAGATAATTTTCTTCACATATTTACCTCAATTTACGTAAAAACATTTCTTCATCGCATTTTCAAACGAGCAAAATATTGCTTATAACCATTCTGTATATTCTCCTTGTTATCTTTTCCCTCTATGGCCACTTATTACCATTATTCCATAGTTTCCTAAATTCCCCAAAAAGAAAACAGGATTACCTTTGAAGGCCTAATAACCTTTTAATAGTGAAGTTAAAAAAATCAACCTTTTTGGTACTCAATTCCTAACATAAGAATTATATTTGAGGTTCCGTTACGAGTTATCCTTTGTTTGATTCCACACAACGTTGACTTATTGACGTGAAAATGTTTGAAACGCGTTGTAACTTTTTTGGTGTGCGTTGGTCAATAGAGGGCACGTTGTTGGGAAGGCACCTACCTGTGAGGGATTGGTGGAAGATATTTAATGGATGGAAGAGGGCGTCATGGTGAACATGAACTGTATCTTGACAAAAAATAAGAAAGAAGAAGAAGATGAACATGAATTGTACAGTTCCCAACGTAATTGAATTTTCTTATGTTTTTATATATTCAAAGTTGGTTGGTTTTCAATGTCACTGACCAACATGACTCAGATTTGTGCGTCTGTCCACTCGTACGTCCTTTCACAGCTTAAACAGATGGCTAATTACTTACTTGCCCTCCCTCTCTTTCAAATATTTCCGTTTAGGTGTAAAAATATTTTTAAACTTGTATTAAAAGTGCTGTTAATCTAACCTCGTATACTTATCAAATACTTGTCAAAGTTGTCAAAAATGCCCATAAATATTTAAATAAGAGTAAAAGTATTATGAAAGTTAAATATGCATATTTACAACAACAACAAAAAGGCGTGGGTCCCACAAAAAAGAGCAACGGTATAATTAACTATTTTAGTCTTTGTGCATCCTCATAAAATGGTCACGAGTGTTTATCCTTATTGTTATGCAAATAAACTCACCATATTTGTTAATTCTTTATGGTGGAGGCTTTTAATCCTGTATTTATCATAAGTAGATTCTCTCATCTTTCTTTTTAGCATCTCATCCCCATTCCTTTTTTTATCCAGTGGATCTCATCCCCATTCTTATATATATATATATATCATGAAATAAACAGTTCAGGTTTAATATTTTCAAAAAAAAAAGTTACTATAAGGATGTTTTATAAATTAATTGTCTATTTTGTGTGCGTTACAGTTATGAATTGCTTAGATCATATATTAATCGTTTGAATTTACTTAAATTGTATTCTCTTTTTTACAGCAGTGAAGTTGCATATCAACTCAACTAACAATTTGTTGGTAAACTATCCATTTTTCAATTTAAGGATGGATATGAGATTTTGAGAAGAATGGATGTAATCAATAGTAAACAGTGACAGATATTTAGATTGTTCTTCTCACATAAACAGAGATGCGATGCCCACAAATAAGTAATCTGGGCAATCACGCAACCCCACAGAATGTTCAGCCACCTCCGTTTTATTTATTACGCCTTACAGAATGCTTGTTTCCTTACGCCCTCTTTGGTTGGATGGAATTGGGGGTGGGAAGTGGGGGTGGAATCCAAAAATTAGCGTGTTTAGTATTGTAGAATCCAAAAATGTTGGAATTGAGTTCCAACCTCCCCCTATGAGAACCCAGTTCCAGTTTTATGGAAATGACCATTTGACGCTTTTGCCCTTCCCCTTTCCTCATATGCTCTTCGATCTAGCACGATGGAGGTGACTATGGCTGATTGGCGGGCTGTTGAAGGAGGTGGCGATGGAGGTGGATGGTTTCCTTCTTCTCCGGTGATGAAGACGAGCTTCCATTTGCGATGGAGGTGAGCTACCATTTGCAATGACGACAAAGGTGGCTCCCATTTGCGACGATGACGATTTGGTTATGCTTCAGAACCTTGATAATGACGGAGATCTGCGTCGACGACGGATATCTTCGTTATGCTTCAGAATCTCTATCTCTCGATCTTCTCATTTAGTGATTGCGATGATCTACAGGTTGTGGGATGGTGTGTGATGGCACCGCGGTGGCCGATGGGTGCTGGTGACCTATGATGCTTGTTAGTTGGAATTTGCGGCTGGTTGTGGGGAGGGGAATGATTTTTTTAAGGGAAGAAGAGAAATTTTTTTGCTATATAAGGTATATTAGTATTTTCAAATTATAAATATAAATATTAAATTAAAATAACACTCACTTTTTTCAGCATATCAAACATACTTTCAATTTCACTCTCACTTTCAGTTCCACTTCCAATTTTATCAAGATCAATTTCGCGTACCAAACGGGGCATTAATGATTGATTGTGCGGAATCTTTTAAAATAATTAAATTCTGTTTTCCATCAAAATTATCCGATATCAATTCATTTACGGTTTAATAAATAATAATTAATGCGGAATAAAAAGGAATTAGAAGAGTCATTGCCGTTATCATTTTTAGAGAGACTTGAGTGCTGCGCTTTACGTAGGATCTCAATCTTGTCATTACGAGGCTGGCGAATATGAGATTACCACGCCAAAATGATAAGGAAAGATTCCTAAAGAACATTATTAATTTCTACCTGAATATTATTTATTAAGTTATATCCTTAATATAAGATTAGAGTGAATTAACTTTTATTTAAGTGGAGAAAGCTAAATATTTTATATTCATCTTCATGAGTTTTTTTGAATCAATCTGGATGACCTATAAACTGATATATAGTTAAATGATATATATAAACAAAATTTACTGAATAATATATAATGAAGTTGTAGATGGGTTGGCCAAAACAAATCGAGTTGTAGAAAGGTCACAGTACTTTAAAGATAATTAAATCCTGTAAATTGAAGAGTTTTTTAGTATAAGAATAGGGGAGACGAAGTCAATATAAGAATATTAGAGGGGAGCTCATTTGACTTGAGATGAGACGATAATTGAAATCAAGTGAATTGGAGGCTATGTCTGTGGGGATCTCTCATGGTTAATTAATGGGCATATTCTAAGCATTTGGCAATCACATTTATGTTATTTATGATAAACTTTTGTTTAATAATTAATGGGAACAAGAAAATAAAACAAAAGAGAGGTCAATATTCTAAAGCAATTAAGCTTCATGCTTAGCTTGGAAAGGTTAATTACAAGTACATGCCTTTCATCTTATGAATTTAAATGAAAATATCTGAACTCGCAACAGAAGAAGATGGGCCACTTTTTGACCAAAATGCAATCTTTTACTAATACACAGCATGCAGTTTAAATTCGTTTACCATCTAATAATATATTCAATAAAATTTCTTTCAACGAAAGGGTATCTGTATTTAACGGGAAAAAAAAAATAAATGGACGGCCCCTTCTTGAACGAGTGGGGTCTACTCTGTATGCTCATAAAAAGATGTAACTCTAATAATATTTTAAAAATTGAATAACATATATTAGTGCGCGCGTACGTGCGTGCGTGCGTGAGGAAGATGGTAGTGGTGGACTAAAGTTGAGTGTTATAGGAACATTAGTTTAAGGATACGCTGTTAGACGTAAAACTAGTTAAAATAGGTTAATTCAAACACATATACATACATAGGACGGTGAAAGCAGGCTTAAGCATTTAGCGATTTGGAATGATGATGCACGTGCTATACCACACCTCAAGTCCTAAGAGCAACTAACCCTTGTACAGTTAGTTAGTTAGTTATAAAAGGGCGCCAAAATGATTGACCAAACAGAAACACAGCTCGCTGACGGTTAGTTGTTAATGTATTATACCCCTCCCTCGTCTACCACTCCCCGATCCACTCTACCAACTTCCAACGCGGTTCCCGACATGCTTTCAACTCAACAACTAATTTCTTGAGTGCCATCGTCCCCAAGGAACTCGTACCTTCAACATACATATTCATGGAGGACCGTTCAAATTCACAGTCTATTTTTTAAATAGAAACTTCTGAGGGGTGTTTTGAAAAGCTTTTTCTTCACTTATTTTTTCACGTTGTACATGAGTTGAGATAAAATTCTTCTCACATAATCATTTCAACTTGTGTAAAAACACTTTCCCAACAAATTCACAAACGGACACGTAAAAGTGTTTGGTGGTGATTGAGTGAAACAGCTATGACTACAAGATTACGATTAGTCTAATAATACGGCATTCTTTCTAATTACCCATATATGTTTGAATACCAAGCATTGAATCTGATGTGCAGGCATGTATCTCTTCAAATGTCAACTTTATGATGCTGTAATCACATTTCCCTTATATATATATGTAATAAACTAATAGGAAGACGTGGCTCACTGCAAATGGCGATCCCATGGATGTTGAAAACAAAGCAAATTTCCCCACCGTAAGCAAAACATAAAAGATCGTTTTGAATACAAAAAAGTCAGTGGGGCGGGAGGGAAGTAGCAAAGGATTGTCCCCATGACATAAATCAATGTCATTTCAAGAAGAGACCGTCCATTTATATTTTATCCATTTTTTCTTCAGTAGAATACAACCCAATCCATTTCCCTTCCGTGCATGTAGTCGGTAGTCACTGGTCGGCACTTTTATATTAGTCATTATCTTACGGAATAATACAATACTGAAGACTCGATTCTTTGCACAATCTAGGATGTGTTTGTCTATGTATATAGATATACACACAGCTCGGAATATTTACTTCTTGCGACACAAAATCAATTATTTACCCTGATCTTAATCAGGAGCCACAAGAAACACACCAATGAGGAAGCCACAATGCCTCAAGGGGTAAGAACCCACAACGTCTAACATGAGGATTAGGTAACAACGTGAGGGCCCATCTGAAGACACAGTTGGCTCCGGTGAACCCGGACTACGGTTGAGTGCTGACCTACCAAGAACAACAAACGTGGCCCGAAGGATTGGGCATGTCCTCCAATTTCTCATCCACATGCTATTTCCGATTATGTGTTGGAAGTTGGAACGAACAAAAGGGAATTTATCCCTACCATTCAAATACTCGCTAAAAGGGATACTCACAACTAATGTATCAAATGTTTGATGGTGTGTGGACAAGACTTGTATCAAATAAAAGCATACATGTGCTAGCTTACACAAAGATAATAAATAAAATGATAATGACCGCAAAAGCCCAATAGGATTGGGATTGATCCCAACGTTGATGGGCAGAGATCTGGATAGGTACGGATTTCCTGTATTCTTTGATTTTGCAAGGAGTGAAACGGACCACAAACGTGGGTTCACATCAAAATTATGGGTTGCATGTCAGATCGCAGCCCATCAGAAAATATCAACATCCATTCACAGTGAATAATGCATTTGGATATGCACTGGACCGCTGCTAATACCCAAGTTTCTTTGATTCCTCACAGTCACAAAACACATTTACTTGTATTTTTGCAGAAATTTCCTATGCAAGTCATTCCTGATGGTGCCGTTGATGAATGGCTTGGGCGTCTTGCTTTCTCCGCGATCTTTGTGTATTCATTTTATATTTTGTGTTACAGTATGCCACGTATCGAAAACATTAAAGCCACACATATTGCATGATTGAAGCTCAAATAAAATACCTTCCAATTCCAACAAAGGATGGCTTCCCTTTCCACGATCCCTGTCATCTGCCAATCGGCCAATATATAATGCTATTGAAATAGTGAAAGACTGCCCAATAGAATATACCCAAATCTTACAGGAATGTTGAAATGTACAAAACCACCTATGACTGATGTTTTACCACTATATGATTTATTTTTTGATGAGAAATGCCTACGTTCACGCTCTTCAAGCTCATCACGTAGGTTCCTCCTTTACGATTTATGCTGAGTGTCCTACCCTTCCTTCCTGGCAAAGCAGATTTACATCTGTCAGGAAAGAAATAGCTCAGTCAAACACCTCACTGTTGGAAAGCAATAAATGCAGCATCAATCACACAGGCGATGAACTTCATATGGAAATAAAATCTCTCTTACGGGGAAAGAAAGAAACCCTTTCGGATCCAACCCTATCTTTAGATTTTTTACCATAAAAAACCATAACAATAACTTTACAGCTAAATTTGAGATGGGTACCCCTTATATGATTGAGCATCACCCATCAATAGGATTAATTCCCAAATAGCTTCTATCATTGGCACCTCTTGGAGATTTTATAATGGATAATATTACTATTTGGAGAGTAAAGACAAATCTAAAAGTAAAATTGGGTTTACAGTAACTTCAATCATATACCCATGAATTGAAGAAAATCAAGGAAAGTCAAGGATCTGATATGTATCAACAAAAAAGTCGCATAGGTAGAACCTAAACTAGCATTAGCATGTTCAAGTGATCACTGCCAATGTGTACTGATAAACACAAGATGACCGATAAGTTTAATCTCTCAAATTCATATCTTTCAAGATTTTCATAACAAAATTAGATGAAGGAATGTTTAATAAAGAAATTTCAGCTAAAAGGCAAAATCCCCTTCAATTATTTTAGAGCTCTCACCACATTAAGTACTATCATGTCTGGAAATGCAAGGAAAGCAACTAGATCAGCAATCACATTATGCAATATCATATGTGACCTGCCTCTAAAGTTTAATTGCAATGCTTGATTGAAATGAGTACCAAAGCAACGAATTACAAGGAAATGACGGAACAAACAACTTTACGACAGATCAGTATCACAATCAGGCAAGGAAAAAAATCTGTTTAACATATATGTAACTTACATATTGGTAAATAACTATATCAGTATTAACTCGAATCTGTAATGTCAATAAACACCAGACAAGGATTAAAAAACCCATGCAACCAACAATAGTTTCACATAAAGAAGCACAACAATAAAGGCATATACACTGATTGGGGGGGGGGGACCAAGAACTTGGTAACTGTTTATTTTTTGGAGGGCACTTAGGAAAGGAAACCATAATATCGCTACAATTAAGGTGGATATAAGCCAAAACCTTACTGAACAAAGACGGCAAAAACGCTACCTGGGCTTGAGAGTGGTATGCGCAGCAAGGTCCCTTGATGAGAATTTTTGGGATGGACTGAAAATTCGAGTACAACCTTGTTCGTTGCCACCCTTAGCAGGCGCCCAAGTGGGTCGAGCCGCGGTCGTCATTGCTTCTAACCGGTTCTCCTAAATATGAAGCACCGGAGAAGATAATCACACGGATAATAATAGACAGAAGATTAAGTTCTTCCCACATCCATCACGCAAAGCAAAATCAAAGGCCAAAATCCCCATCCCTATGGACATCTCGGAACAAATATCGGGCAGGGAAATTTTTAAAGAAGCCGTGCCCCGGAACTAAATATAGCGCCATTTTGTAGAATTAGGACGCCATGGATCTTACCTTTTGGTATCGAAATGCGTCGGCGGAGTTTAAGACTTAACCTTCGGGTTTTATGCCAAGATTGCTTAACCGAACTCACCCTGTAGACAGAATCAGGACGAGGACGAAGATGGCGTGGGGAAGATGGTAAAGCAGAGACGGGGGATTGCAGAAAGGAGGGAAAAACAGTTTTTTTGGGATCAAGAAGCAGCGGGTAAATTCGCTGATTATCCATTGAATTGTGGGCCGCACTAGAGGATCAAACTCTTTATTCAATGGGCCATTTAACCCCGCTTCTCAAGTAAAAGAGGGAAGCCATGTACCTATTTTTGCTAAATAAAGGTACAAAGCCGACAACTTCCTCCTCTATGAGAGGAGAGATGAGATGCTATTTGAGCTATCGGCAATAACGATTTCCCTTCAAAACTTGAATATACCCATATATATATATTTGACCTGAAACGGAAGGCACCTTATTGTCCCACTCCAACAAAAATTTTGCAGGGAGCAAAATTCCAATTAGGGGTTTGGAGGTTCTTCCTCTAGTCTGGTGATTACAAATCCGAGAGGAACACAGTGAATAAACCTGTAATTTGCTGGAGACTAAAACTTTTCAGTGTAGTTGATATGTTTAAGATAATAAATAAAATGTCCAATAAAAGTAGACTTTTTTGGGTTTCATAGGATGGGAAGTCATTTTTTTTATATAAAATCAATCTTCTCCTATCATTCATGAGAGGAATATTGATTAAGGGCAATATCTACTTGTTCTTCGTAATGCTTATAGCAATATAAATGCGGGATTATTGCATTTTGTTTTTAAAATATTTAACTTAAATTTTCTTTTGCGTTTGGATGAGATTTTGAAAGCACTGGATAAGGAATACCTGTTACAAAATTTGGTAAATGCAGCATGTTGGGCATTTGTGACAACGTCAGTGCAAAAGTTTGGCGCACACGTCATGAACCACAAATTGATGTATTAAAGTAATAATACCAATCTTCTCTGATGGACACACACACACACACACACACATTCAGTTGGCAAAAAAAAAAAAATATATATATATATATAGTTTGAAAGGGCCATCAAATATAATCTACATATAAATTACAGATCAGAAGCAACAATTTTATAGTAGGCAAAATGTTAAAAGAAACCTCAGAAGCAATACTCATATAGCCCTGCCTCGGTTGAAACCAACGCCAACGTGTAAAAGTTGCCAGTCACAGTGACGCAGGATCTCAACATTAACTGAGGCACCATTCACTCGCAACCAAATTTGTTGACAAAGTTTCTCATCGACAAGAAGACTGATCCTAGACAGAAACAGATACATATGACCAAAAGCAAGCAATCCATCAACGCGACATATATATAACAGAGGAGAGAGAAATGGATTAAAGAGAGAGAAGGGAAAGTGTGTAGATGGCCTCCGGCAAGGGGTCAAGCTCCGAGGCCTGTGTGGGTCTGGAACCGGTGGCCCTTCCACCGATCAAGCGGAGAGCCCGTTGGAATCTGGTGGCGTAGGGAAGTGATTCATCGTGGAAAGCAATCTGAGCCAATTGAAACAGGAAGAGCCTGAATGAGTGGGCGGCGTCGGAGAAAGATTCGCGAACGATTCTCAGACCAAACAGTAGCTTAAGCGTGAGAGGCCATGCAAGCCAAGCCAATGCTGGACGGAGGCAGTGGGAGCTCAGTTTCAGGTGGAGGAGCTTCGCCAGAGGCACTATGTGGAATACCATCGGGCTGATTCGAACAACTTGTACTGCCAGGCGAATTGCTTCAACGAAAATCCAAATCCCTTCTTTCCTCAAGGCGACGCCGAAAAGGAAAAGGAATAAAATATCCAGATTTAGGAATCACACGGCGGAGAATTAATGTAATTCGCGCCCATGAGGTTCTGTTTTCTTAACCAATAGTCAAACTAATTGTCGCATGTTTCCAGGTTCTTCAAAATTACCCGTTACTACGGTAGTAAATCATTGGGACAAAGTCAACTCCAGTTTGGGGATACCCCGGCCCACATCACCACCGTGAAACGTAAGTATTAGATAATTAATTCATTTTAATTCTAAATATGATATCCTAGTTATTTCTTTAAATTTTTTAATGTTTATTAAGAGTTTAATCAAAAGACGGTTTTAATAATGAGAATTTTAAAAAAAACTCATTCACATTCATTACAAATAATCCAATCTTTTAGTACTCATAATCCCTAACTCTTGTATTAGAGATTACAGAATGGATTAAAAAGATTATCATTGTGGATAAGAACGAGCAAGACAAGTCTTGGCCCAGCGCCATGCCAAAATCTAACCTATGTTTTGGAGATGTGACGACACGATAATTCTCAATCGGCAAAAGAAACAAAAAAAGACACAATATTCTTAACAGACAAATAAAATAAAACATACCATCCCACGCATTGCTGCTCCTAAATTATTTACATCAGAAATTACTCAACCATCGAAAGTAGCTGTTGAGTTTTCAACCGCTTAACTTGTTTTCATCTCTCATCAAATCAAATTAGTTTCTAAAATTACAACAAAGAAAATCGTGTGCGCTTGATGAACAAGATGTATATGTAGATATAAATTGGCCATTTACCCGTCATCAATCACAATTATATGATTCTATTGCATGGATTGAGAATTTCGTTGTATGGTGATCAAAACGTTCAAAACAGTGCACAAAGATTTCGTTGTATGGTGATCAAAACTATCAAGACAGTACACAAAGATTAGCAGTGCTGCTCAGCTTGGATGCTGCATATAAAAATTGTGAAAACAGAAAGATTAGGAAAGAGGAAGAAGATTTATCGGAATAACCTTAATAAATTGAATAAAAATCCCTCGAGGCACTGCAGATTCTCTAGCAAAAACAACCGATGGGCAGATGGCATTGGGTTTCACCAACGTTATGAGTCGTTGTATACTGGTTCAGGTTCTGTGAGGTTACTCCATCAGATCGTAGCAGATGCAGCAGAGGTGTATCAGCTTTGAAAAAGAGGCAAGGAAACCATGAACCGAAAAATCCCAAAAAAAATCTCGATATTCTCAAGATCAATTCATCAAATTCAAAACAATGTCAGCTGAGCATCTCGTCTGCCAATGATCTTCATGCTCTTTCCTGCTGGAATATCGTAAAACTGGCATCATCATGAGAAATCAAGCACTAGTTTGAGCCCCCCATTTGATGGATCAAAGGATGCTTCAAGAACTGCAGAACAGCATTCTCCCACATTTCTAGAATCTTGGGGCCCTACTGCTCTTGGTGTAGCCAGAAGCTTTACTCCTTGTTTCCAGTATCTCTTGTCTGAAATCATACATAACATGGTGTGAGCAAAGTGTGCACGAGTAAGTATCCTCAGAAAAAAAGTGTGCACAGGTAATAGTTTTACGTCCTTTGCAAGTTATGTTGATGTTGAAGTTAACATCTTTTCATCTTTTGATTAGCTTCATATCTGTCATTTTGCTTGTAGAGTTGCACCATACGGTCTGCTTTTTTAAAGGGTAGGGAATTGATCCATTACCTGGACCAGTAGATACAACAATTTTATTCTGCAAATCCATCACCCAGTCAATCCACAGTACAAATCCATGGCACAACCCTGTCTTAGTAAACTTCACCTGCAGCATACAAGTTTTTAAGTTAAGAACAAGAGTTCCATTGAGTTCTAGACAATTGAAGATAAATATTAAACCAGCTCTTCTCAAGCAGCATATGAGAATAACAGATATAAAGAAAGACGCCTTGCTTATGACATCTTTCTATTCAAAGATATTGCGGCAGAGGTTATTTTAAACCACTAAAGCAATTTAAATGTTAGGCATAAAGGTCACTAAA
>JANTPZ010009990.1:0-11154 GCA_025593235.1 Vachellia pachyceras | reverse complement strand
GAGAGAGACGTACCCTGCGTCTGGAATCGGCACGACGAAGGAAGTCGAAGAGTCGGCGAGGATTGACCGGAAGCCATTGAGAAGTGGTGAAGATGAGACTAGTGGCCGGAGGTTTTCCAAGCTCAGTTGTGTACTCTCCTGTGGCCATCCTAACGTCTACAGTATCTTTAGAAGATCGAGTCAATCTCGACCGCTGGTTTCGTGTGGCCCCACTAATCTCATCACAGAACGTCCTTATCATCCTCTCCCCCACCTTCAACAGTCCCATTCTTCCTGCCTCACCTATTACCTTCAGTGTCCCCCCCCTAACACACACATATGTATGTGTGTAACTAAAGTAATAAGCCTTCATCGTCACGGCCGATAACCTCCTTATTGCGCCCATTTGGAAAGGCGGTAGAGAAGTACTTTTACACAAGCTAAGTTAAATATATGAAGAAAATTATCTCGTTTTGTAAAAAAATATTGTTAAACGTGTGTTTGGTTTTTCCAAACGCTCTAACAAATAAGCCCAATGTAAGAGTCAATTGGTACTTTTGGAGACATTTTAAAAGTTGAATATATTACTTAAAAGTATTTATTTATGTGTTACTAGATTGTATATCAATTTAGAGTGACAAATTAATGTGAAAAAATGATAAGTATAAATACTAACTTCCTTGATTTCTCAGAAAAAGTCAGTGAGAGCGATAGTATGATAGATTGATGTAGGTGTTATTATTACCTGCATCTTGAGGAGGAGAGTATTTTGCTTCAAGGGTTTGGGAGTACTCATACTGGCGAACCATAGCAGAAATCCAGCGAGTTGCGCCAAAAGCAAAACCTGATTTGATTATGTCCCTGAATGTGAAGTTTAGCCCTCTATTGTCTGCTTCCACATGCTCCACCCACGTAATCTGCACATATATGTGTGTGTGATTTAGAAAGGCAGGTATTCATTGGCCTGAAGTTATAAGCAAGACCCAACTGTAACCTCTCACTCAAGAAAATTTCCATATATCATTAAGCTACAGAAGTTATTGGTCTTGATGTTATACATATACATACATACATACATACATATATATATAGGATACCTTGGAGAATCCTTGATCTTCATCAGGCATGAATTGAATGAAGCATCCCGAAGGCCGCAAAAGTTGATAGATGGATGAGGAAAATATTTCTCCAAGGATACGTCAACGATGGCCCATGTCGTATCAGATAGCTTCTTACTGTATCTTGCAAAATAACATTCTCGGGTACGCACCAGCGCCGAGGGCATGTGGAATTCAGCGCTCATCTATCAACAAATAAATTAAAGAGACTATTAGAGCAGTAAACACCAATAGCGCAATCGAGGTTATCAATCCATGTCGTTAACCTTAATTATACAGCAATGTCGATTGGTTTCATTCTAATATAAGCAAAATCACGAGAAGCTTCAATATCGTAAGCTTCAGCCGGAGCAGCCTTCACATTCAATTCACCAACATCGACCGCGTTAATAATATCTTTAAGAGCCTTATTCACATTCTCAAAATGTCTCGTGTATTCCACAGCATTTAGGGTTTCATATCTCTCTTTTCCCTTCTGCTGCAGAGGCTGCCAAAACATCCTTCCTCAAACAGCAAGCTTCGTTAACTCTTCCATGGCTGAAACAGAGAGCTCGATGATGCTGGTCCTCATTGGCTCTGCACTAAAAGACACAACAAGAAGAAGGTCACTTGCTCTCTCTGGACTTTTCATTCCAGCTTTTTCATCAGCATTTGGATTATTTGAGGTTGAAGCAGAGCCACTTGCTTCCTTATTTGAAGTATTAGACTGATCCAAAACATAAGGTAATGGCGCAAAAACAAAATAGATAGAGGTTAATTAAGCGATCACAAAAATGATAAGGACTTGTGAATATAATTAGGTTTATTCTAGCATTATTAGATTGTTTAGGGGATATCTTTGAATTCTACATCCACGTTTACTCAAACATGGTACTAATTACGTTTTACATCTTGGAGAATATGAGTGAGACCCATATGGTGAAACAAGTATATTGACTCATTGGGGATATCTTACTTGTAAGTTTTTGGAGGTTTTATTTTGGCCATTGATTAGGGGTTGTAGCAGTTATGTCCAAAGTTACTGTGTCCTTTGAACTTTCTTAGAAATTAGCATCTGATGTGTGTTATTGTCTAGTAAATGATTATTGTTGTAATGCTCTTGTTTTCATATATATAATACAAATGACTATTTTATTAAAACAAATGTCATATGTGAACTTTGGGGAAAACGTACAAGGGAACTAATATATGCATATCCATGTGTTTGTGTGCCCGTGTCGTTTCAAAACCAAGTTTACCAAACACATTATACTTGTATGTTTTATGGCTATTGGACTAGGAATTAGACTTATTTATGCGAATGGATTTGTTTGAAGTGACACATGAATGGAGAATGGATTGAAAAATAATGTTTGACTCAGGACCCCTTGATTTAAGGGGTGCAAACTATTTTTTAAGAAGATAAGTGAGACTTATTCTTAATATCTTTTAAGAAGAATTTGAGCAAAAATTTAGTTGGTTCAAAATTAGTAAATGAGTGGGTGTAAAATAAATCACATGATACTAATATATACATAATTTTCTGGAAGTCAGGGGTACGGCTGAATCATATGAAACCAATGTAGGTCCACCAGTGGTTTGGAGTGAAGGTAGATGCATCGAGTTAATATGTATATGTTCATCTAATGAGTAAGTTTTAAAATTATGGTAATATAGAGAGGTTCAAATTACACTGGCGTAGGCAATTACAGCCCTACTTTTTTATTTTAGTCGATTTTTATTTGAGAAAATGAGATCAAACAGGAGGTATGCTTCTAACAATTTTTAGATCCTATTTAACAGATATTGTCTGAGAAGTCGACTAATCCGATATGGGACTCGTGGCTGCCTCTCCCGACACAAGTTTCTCATATGGGAATCGAAGTCTCAAGATCCAAAAGGATCTAGCAAGGCCTTGCAGTGCCAGTCCAACCATGTGTTGGTGAAACAAGAGGGACATTGAGATATTCCAACTGTGAAATCAAGCTAGCTAGGCAATTAATAATTACCTTGTTCAGATCCGAAAAACCCCAGCGGCTTCTTGATCTTACCCCGGTCTTATCCATCTTAGGAATTCCTCGTTTCAAAAACAAAAGCAAAAAGAGAAGTCAATACATGCTTATTTTGATGGGGCACAGAGATGACGAAACAAGAACAAAAAGAGAAGTCAAACTGATCTGCGATATATACACAGAGATCACTGGGAGAGAATTAATCTGAGAAATTGTAAAAGGGAATAAGGGGTGTTTATATAGAATAGAATTAATTAGCACATACAGATACAGTGAATAGAATGAATGCTGGTGATGAAAGCAATATTTAGCAGCTATTATTATCCAATTCTCCCTCACAATGACGGTCCCGGATGAGTAGTAGTGATATGCAAGAATATGACAATAGTAAATGTGAGTGAATATTTGATAATAAATTAAACTAATGCCATCAGATTCAGTAAAGGCTATTAATTTTTTTTTTTTGTGGATTCACCGTATTTCTTGATAGTTCAGTTGTGGCTGGAGCCTTACGTGGCAATCCACATATACGTATTTCAGGAGAAAAAGTAAAAAGGAGCATAGGAAATTAATAGAACAAATATCTATGCACCAGAACTTGATGCAGTAGATATAAGCAATTACGTTTTCTCTTGTACCTTTTTTTTTTCTGGCAATGGGTTGAATAATTTGTCGCATTACGTTTTTGAGAGAAACAAACTTCCCTGCTTCCCGCTTGCTTAGTGGTGTGTGATTCGGTTACGCCGTTTCGCAATTTCCTTAACGTCACCCACAGTTTTTCCAGTGCATATCCAGACAAATTTTCTTTACTTTCTCCTGTTGGGTTAGCCCAGCCCGTACAAAAATTAAAACCCCAGTTTACAGCATTACCCTACATAATAAGTATCCGTTCGACAGTAGGATTAACTCTAATAGAATTATACCTGTGCTTAACCAAAAATATTGTCCTTTTTTTGCTTTTTTATATATTAAACAAAAGTTTTAAGCGAGTTAGGTGAACAATTTGTAAATGTACTTCAAAAAAGAACACCATGTAAATTTCTACTTATGAAAAAAACTTACATAAGTTTATTTGCAACAACAATACACTATGAACAACACCAACACCACAATTGTGTGGCATGTACATGAGCCGCCCTCATTGTGACACTGGCTACAGGTGGAGGAGATTATGCTTACTTCTAATTACTAAACCACTTGATCACAAACTGTTTAGTGCTTCGATTACACTATACGTTCAATGACTAAAAACCGAACTTCATTTGTCGTTTTACATATCACCCAGCAAATGTAATGACAAAAAATTTTTCTTTTGGATTGTTCCATCGAATCCCATAATCTCTTTGATTATTCGCTTTCTTTGAAGCCAGGCAAGCCTAACGACTATTATTGCAGAAAACAAAACTCTATCTAAATTTAGCTTCACTTGCTCATATATATATAGAATAATCACTATTTTCCTATCATATATTGAAGTACCCATCGATGTTGTAGGACCGATAGGGTCGCATTAAGGCATATGATGATCTCTATACATCTTAGTTTGCGCAGTGGAAAACAATGTAACAGTGTAAGTCTACATCAGCGATTTAATATTTATAGGGCTGTTTGACAATATTGGTTATAAAATTACGAGGGACGACTCATTTGTAAACGTTTTTTTAGTTTGGATGGCAGGCATTGTGCTTGAGGTAGAGACCGAACCTCTAACGTGATTCCATATATAGCACATCTTGTGGCTATTAAACCCAGTGGTCGTTGGCCATTGTAAAATTTTCTAGGAGGGTTCTTGGAAAATTTGTGTTATGGGTCACACACTGATACGTACCCCCGCCATAGGCATAATATGGTTAATATGATCGTGGGCTCTCTATAAAGTTGATAATTTTTGTGATTCAGCAATCTTGTAGAGCTATGTATCTTTTTTCATGGAAGGCAAAACGCTAAAGAGTATAGAGAGAAAGGGACCAATCTTAAGCTGCATTTAAAGCTACTGCTTTGTTCTCGGGAAAGTGGTTTTTCTTGGCGTTTAATTGATTTGCCATCATGATCCATGTGGTGCTTAGGTGCTTATGGTTATGACCTCTCTCATGTATTATAGATTTTATTTACATCGAAGCTAATGGGGTAAAATTAAATGATTTAAACCAGAGAGTGAGAGAGTAGAGGTACGTCAACAATGCATGTCAGTCCAGTTAATAAGGAGTTGATATATAACTTATAGATCATAAGTTTAAATTCAGTTGTTAATACATTAGAACTTTTGTAAACCATCAATAAGCATCTATGTAAATATTCTTTGATGTTTGAGTTAGAAGACACGTTTCAGCCCCTAGTGAGTCCCCGTGACTCAACTCATTTAAATCTCCTGTTATTAAAAAAAATAAGGCATTAAATTAAAAATTGAGGGGGAATATAAGTGTATATATGCTAAATGGTTTTCTTTCTTTTTGGGTTTCTTGGAGGAATGGAAGGGATGTGATATCAATATCCAAGTCGTTTTCTTGGTATTTAATTTTAGCAGAGGCTAGTCTCATGTGTGGGAATTGAAGGCGGAATTCAATATGGAGAGAGTAAAATTGATGAAATGAATTCTCATATGGTGGCAATTAAAGGGTGGTGAAATGATGATGCTATGATAATCAAAACTACGAGTTATCTCATCTTTTTGTGTAAAACTTCTGGTTAAATGCTTACATATTAATTAATGATCCTCCATCTTAGTTACTACCATTTGCTATTTCAGTTTAATATCAAAATATACTATGGGTTAATTAAGATGTTATTTATTACCAAAAAATAATTAACATGTTATTAATATTGGAATGGAAATACGTACTGAATTCAAATATGGTATTTAATTTGTTTCTTAATTACCAATCACTTATTTTTAGGAAAAGAAAGGGGGAAATGCATGGGTATTATTTATAGTAGTCTATAAAGAAAAAATAACTTAGTTTGAAGACAGAAACACCGTTTCTCCAACGATACACGCAAGCTAAGACAAAAATATCTCGAAATTTGTAAAAACTATATTGAAATTCATAAAAACCATCTTGAAATCTGTAAAATCATCTTGAAATCCGCAAAATACTTCAGAATCTGTAAACTCCTTTCTCCTAACGGAATTCCTAAACACACCAATCTATCACAAGATATAATAATTTTAATTAGAGCCTTCTTCCACAGTGTAATTGAAATCAGATAGAGATATACGAATACGAGTATACTAACTATTAATTAACTTTAAGTGTTACGTTGGCGTTTATCTCTTTTCAATTGAATGAATGAAACTCTACAGTTGATTAAAATTTGAGAGCATACTGGCAAAGAGAAGACATAAAACAGGGGTGTGGTGATCCTTATTAAGTAATATAATAATATAGTAATTAAAATATATCTGCTTAAAGTGGTCTTAACCTGATAATGATAATTAAGTAATCTTAAAAGAGCCGTTGACCTTGAAGCCTTTGAAAACGAAGACACACAAAGCCTTTGACCTCAAGGATATAGGTTTTTTAACAATATTAATGTATAGTTGGGACTCCACTAATAATCCGTAGTGTCCTCAACTCAATAATGTGTTTGTTTGAAAACTCTCACTTAAAAGTACGTTTAACAGTGTTTTTCCTCAAAACGAGACAATTTCCTCCATATTTTTGCCTCGGTTTGTGTAAAAGTACTTCTCTGTCACTTTCCCAAACGAACCCACTAATAATATGGTAACTGACAATAATTAATTTCCTGGTATTAGTTCATTAATGTCTCTTACATAGAGATGACCTTTGGGCTCATCAACAATTTGGCTGCCACATCTCCTTGTAATCTAATAATAATATGGGGAAATAATGATCAACTGCTTACTCTTGTACGAAGAAGAATATTCTCCACTATATTAACTTTTTAGAGGCAAAATATTTTGGATAAGAGTGAATCTGTTGTCTAATTTTTGTAATTAGGACTAGAGATACAAGAACATTGTTAATTATTCACAACTCAGACCGAATATTACTAATTCAAAACATTAATTAGAGGAAGTTAATTAAGTCCACCTCATGGCTAGGAAAAATTTATTTGGCAAATCTATGTTGGTGCTTCCCCTGTCGCCTTCACCACAGTACAGATCCCTAGATCACTCACATATATAATTATTTTAATTCCTCCAAACTTCTATGACTACGACCCCGACCCAGTGACCCATCCCCCAAAAGATTCCAACAGAGTCTTCTTCATCACTTTTTAAAGTTTTTTTCCCGTATGTCTTTAATGAATTAGTATTTTGCATTATTTTATTCGATCCCCTCCTCTGTGTGTGTAAATATATATATATATACACTTACCTTTGAGAAAGACTTGCCTTTTGAGAATTACAGCTAGCGACCAAACTTCTCGTTTTTCTTGTTTATCAATGGGTTCCATGAGCAAAGCTGGTATCTCTTCTGATGAGGAGAGTGGTTGGACTACGTACTTTGATGATTTCTTCAACAACCACAAGTCTTCGTCTATATCTTCTTTTGTTAATAGTTCCTCCTCTCTAGTTTCTGATGCTACTTCTTTCAATTTGGCTGCCAAGAAAGTAACTCACAGTGACGACGACGACGATGATCGAACTCGTGAGGAGGAGTTTTCTGTGAATAAAAATGGCGTCAGCTGTAGAAAGAGTAATTTCAGGAAGAGGAAGAAGCTCCAAGCAATTAATAATTTGGTTATTCATGATGTGCTTCAAGATACTGCAACTTCTCCTCTCAAGGTTAATTACTTTTCTCTATCTACCTCTACATACCATGTCACTGTTCCTTTCTTTCTTTTTAAAATAATTTTACTGTATTTCAACTTAATTTTTCTAGGTTTTATTTTTGAACCACTTTAGACCAGTCAAAAGTAATAGAACTTTCTACTGTCCATTTTCTTCTGGCTATTTGGAAAGAAAATGAAAGCATATGATAAATACCAACAACAAGAACAATAATTAAGCGTGAAGTGTATATATGGATTGCAAAATGCATAATCTACTTGTTCATCATTTTCTTCTTGTTCGATGTACATAGCTTTGTTTAAGACTGAAATAAGATTATGTAGCTAATTAAATTAACAAGTCAGTTTCTTTTTGTTTAATTTGGAATTTTGTAGAAGAAAGGTTGTCGCTCATCAAACAGAAAAGAGATGGGTTTGAAAAAAGCTGGGAGGCATACTACGTGACTGCACACAGCTGAACAAGAGCTTTTGCTTGGTTCCTTAGTCTATTTTTATGGAATATATATATCTCTTCGGATCTCTCTATTTCGTGCAAGAAGATAATCATGCTATAGCATGTGTATATACATACATATATATAATGCCAATTGAACGAGTACGTTTTAGTTTGACCATATAACTTTTGGATCTCTCTTTTTCTATATGCATACACACATATATATGTTCTTGATAGATAGAGATAGAGATAGAGATATAGATATAGTTTGTCGGTGGTAGCAAATAGCGTTGCTAGCTTTATATATACACTGGCCAGCCTGTTTATATACCTTGTCAGCACAGAGAGAAGAGGTTGAGCGAGAGAGGGAGGGAGAAAGAGTCTTGTACAGTAACATGCAGAAAGAGGACATATTCTCACAGAAAGCACATGAAAGAGTAAGAATATTCAAAAGATAAAGGGCAAACTCAAATGATGAGTTTGGCAAAAAAAAAAACTCAAATGATGAGTGAATAGTTGCTTGAATAATTAACCTTACTAAAGTAAAAGTTAAGCTATTAGCAGTCAACAGTGAGGTTTGTAAAGAATTAATGTTTCTGGTTACTCATAATCTAACTAGAGAGTTGATCTTAGTTTTAAATGTAAAACTTATTCTTATGTTTATCAGTTTTTTTTCCAAATTACCCCTTGATACTCTATGGACGATAATTAAGACAGATGGAAGGAATCGAGAAACATGATTTATGGTGTTTTAGAAAAAATATGTCATATTAACTAATTTTATTTACTTTCTTAATTTAATAAAAGTAACTAAATGTGTCTTATATTAAAGATCATATGAGTAATTCTTTTGATATAAGATTAGTGCTTTAGATCCGATCCCATGGATGGATAAAATCACTGTATTAAAAGAGCTACTTTAATCTTGGCTGAGGTGATATGACATATTTAGTGGTTAAGGGAAAAGTCATCTGCATAAACTTGGTTTTGCCGACAAACTTTGGGCATGTGCAAGAGTACTATTTGATTCTAGGTACTTCTTCTTCCCGTCCTAAACATATTACTTAAATGTTAAAAAATTGAATACGCTGTACATATGATCTTGTTATTCTAATTTTACAAAAGCCCACAATTGTGCTGGAACAAATGGATTGAACCTTTGCAACAGCAAAAAAAAAAAGAGATATTGAGCTTCATAAAGAATATTTTTTTTTCCAACTTTGCATGTTGTGATGTTATCTATATATAGGTAGCTAGGTAGGTAGATTAATTAGTGCTCTGAAAATGATTTGAAGCCCTATGTGTGTGTGTGTGTTAAATCATTCAATGGGGAATTGAAGATTTTTGGCTAGTGTTTGGAAATTGGAGGTAGCAACCCTAGAAGTTTAGTTTAGAGGGGAATGATACATGAAGAGATGGGCACAACTTGAAACTATGCCATTTGCCAGCTAACACACATAATGATTTTATTTGACATTTCGGTTAGAAAAGCTAAAAGTCCATTTAACAGTGTTTTTTTGTAAAACGAGATAATCTCCTTCACATATTTGTCTCAACTTACATAAAAGTACTTCTCCACTGCGTTCTCAAACAAACCCAATGAGAAGATCCTTGATTATTATCTGCATTTGATGGGAGGGGCCGGGATCACAATATCGAAGATAAAAACAAATCATCCATAATATAAAATATAATAAATGTGGAGAACTATATTATTCCACATAAATAAACAACATGGTTTATTTTTTGTTTGCGCAGAAAGAAAATGTTTCATGGGATGGTGAGAATATCTTTATAAAAAAAGTTTAATATAGTCCTTATCCTTAAGTTTAACTTCATTTTGGTTGTAATCTCTCATGTCTTCAATATATGTTTTAGTCAATTAAATTTCATTTTATTTAAAACATTAATCATATATGTAATCTAATAAAAAATACGGATCATTATATCTCTTGAGAAACCAAAACATATAATTAAAAATCTGAGAGATCAAAATTAAATGAGAGCAAACTTCAAGAAAAAAAATCATACCAACATCCCCTTTTTTTAATATAGAACAACTTGAAGTTACAAATAGGATTACATTTTATTTATCAAAATGTTTCTCGTGTCAATCCTGTACTATATAACTATTCATATAGACAACTCTTCGAATAAGTTGGCATTATGAGAACTGGGTCTGAGTATACTGACTTTTCAAAGTACCTGCCTTTACTTATCAATATCATTTCTACTTTCACGATTTATGTGTCATCTTTACATAGTTATCATACTAATCTTCCATGTATCAATCCAATTTTATAATATGTCCATGAAGGAACTGTATCATTAATTCTACTTCAGATCCCTTCACCCCTAACAAACTCTTCTCCACGGTTTCAGCATATTTACGTCTGTCCTACTAACTATTAAATAATCAACAACTCTCTCCGAAATGCTCTGAAATGTTCCAGAATATTATGGAAGCCTCTAGAAGGTTCTAGAAGGTCGTGGAAGCCTCCGGAAGATTCTGGAATGTTATGGAAGCCTCTAGAAAGTTCTAGAATGTTGTGGAAGCCCTTAGAAGGCTCTGGAACGTTGTGAAAGCTTATGGAAGGATGTGGAAACTTATGGAGAGATCTAGAAGCTTAGAGTATATTCCAGAATATTATAGAAAGATATAGAATGTGTAAGATATTTCTAGTTTTGTATAGAAGTTTCTAGATGTAAAATATAAGCCGTAGGATCAAATCGATCTCCACCGTTCGTTAAGGAGGTGGAGGAGTATAAATAGGTGGTGTGTGGATGAGTTTGTGTAGAAGTGAGAATTGAGAAGTAAGAGTGTTGAGAGAGTTGAGTAGAAGTGAGTTGAGAGAGTTGAGTGATAAAGCAAAGT
>JANTPZ010009986.1:0-12184 GCA_025593235.1 Vachellia pachyceras | reverse complement strand
AGCTTGCACCTACATTGGTTAGTGGGGAATAATGAGATTTTGGAAAATCCCAATAGCAAAACTTTCTAACACAATTTGGGTTTTCAACTTTTCTCATGTGTCCTTGCCTTTTCCTTCTTCCAAATCATGATTCAAGCATCATATGACTCAAACACATTTTGCCCCCTCAAGATTTCAAATGGACAACACCTCCCCCAACTCTTAGGGTTTCCAAAAATTTCCACAACAACCAAAACAACCAACAACAACCATCAACCTTTAATAAACCACTCTTTACTACTCAATAAAGAACTTGCAATACCTCAAAAACCTTCTCTTTTCAATTCCATACCTTGAAACCCTAACTTTTCATCTTCAAAAAGAGGGCTTTGATCAAGGAAATCAACCATTAAAGAGGTAGTAGAAGTTGCAAGAAGTAGAGAAATGAAAAGAGTTGGTGGTTTGGATGAGTTACCTTAAGATTGTGTGAAGCTTCTTCTCCCTCCTCCTCTTAAAAAATGGCGTCTTTGGCTTGAGAGAGGAGAGAAAATTTTCAGACCAAGGAGACAGAAGAGAGGATGGATTTGAGGGGAAAATGGAGGGTTTGTCTACTTAAAAGCCTCTTTAATGATGAATGGATGAGATTAAAACTTGGTCTCTAAGTTTTGCTCTTGAATAGAGGAGATTATGCCACTTTTCAAGCTCACGTGGTGAGTGAAAAAGCTGTCATGATTACTCTCAACCACCTCATTAATGACTCAGTTAGGCCAACTAGCTCCATTACTGTCCAGTTACTTGATCTGGTTACACGCATTTCCGTAAAGTAACCTTTAACCAGGTAAATTCCCTTTTTACTTTTCCGGAGACTTCCTCTCTCATTGGCACCATTCCCTAGGCCTCCTTGCCTAGGTGGCATCATCTCCCTTCTCAAGGTAGCCCTGGCTTTCCTCGTAATTCGTCAGGATTCATCGATTCCCGCGAAACACCATAAAACATGCTTCCAGCGGCCGATTTGACTCAAGGGCATGGAAAATTTCTAGAATTTTCCCTGATACTCCAGCCCTTTTCCGTTCCTCAGAATTCTTGCCGGATTTTCTGTAATTAATTTTCTAAGAAAATCATTTTTCGCCCTTTCGGGTATTGTTGTTCTCTGTACTACGAAACTACCCGCACCAGATACTGGGTAATAATTTTTTTAATACTACTTTAGGACCCACCTAACTTTTCTCAGTTCGGGTCTCCGGCGTTTGAGGACTCCTGCTACCTTAAATAATTACTTCTCGGTCTTCCATACCTCCAAAAATCCTTAATTACAGTAATGCCACTGCATTCCTTTCTCTTTCTTACTTTCTCTATAATTACAAAAAATGCCACTACCTTTCTTACTTCTCCCATAATTACCAAAATGCCATCACTTTTTCTACTTTTTCTCAATTCTAACCTTACCCTTGGTTGACTTTGACATTTTTGGTCAACTTTGACTTTTTGTTGACTTTTGACCAAATTACCAAAATGTCCTTATTATTTGATGACATTTTGTGCCCTAGGGCTTTTTATTCAAAATGACCATTTTACCCTTGTAATTTAGGCCAAATGACCATCTTGCCCTTGGGTCATTCTTACTTAAAATCCTTAAGACTAGGGACTTAGTCAATTATGATCCTTCTTATATAGAGGCATTTTCCTTTCTGTATTTCCATATCCCTGGGCATTAAATCATTACATAATTATTAGCTTAGCCTCTATTTCCACTCACAGGAATATACGGATATTACATTTGGGATCAAAAATATGCAATTACATGCAATGGAAGTTTGAAAATCACATTGTTCCGACATTAGTGAATTTTCGGTCAGTGCAAGAGCAGTAGGAAGGAATGAGCTTTTGATGATTTTGATGCTCCTATTGGCTTTAGAATGAAAAATTGTGTAGGGTAGAAGTGGGAAAGTGATTTTGGAAGCAATGGAATTAATTTTGGCAAGTTTAAGAGCTTTAGGGCTCTTAAAGTTCAAGAGAGGTTTTGCTTGATTTTAATGTGTTTCAAGGCTTGATAATGGCTTGGAATTAATGTCCATTGCATAATATTGTTTATAGGAAAGTGAATTGTCAAGGGAGCACTTTGAAATAGCAAAAAGGAAAGCTTTTAGTTCAAGGCAAAATTAAAGAACCAAGGTAGCAAAAGCTACTAATCTTACACTAATAGTTGCATTGATAATTGTTTGTGATTTGTTCTTTATTGTATGACAAATTTGTGATGTTTGAATATATGATGGTATGTTTTTAGCATGCTTTGGCCATATTCAAAGTGTTAGAAAATTTGAAATATCACATGTTCATGCATATGTAATCAAATTATGAATGATTGTCATGCATTTTGGTGAATGTGTTAGTGTTTTTGCTACTGGGATTTCTTTGAAATCTCATTCTTCTAAATATAACCATTCCTAGGTCTAAGTTTAAATATAGGTGAGGGAAGATTAAAGGAAGCTCTATATATGTTGTTAGATTCTATTTAATGACATATGTAAAGTGTTTTATGTACTTTGGAACTTATGTACCACTTAAACCTCTTCTTGTTGGATATGTGTATATATGTGAATATATGTATGATCATTGTGAATGAGCTAGTTTGAACAAGAAAATGGTTTGGTAAATAAGCAAGCATGCTTTGATAAAATTGAACACAAAGTAATTGTTCAAATAGGTCTAACACCCATACTATTTCTTCAACTTTGAGCTATAGGGAAAATAGCAAACCAAGTCCAATTAATCTGAGATTTTCCAGAAAAAAATTTCATATGGTAAGATTTAAAATGAGACCAAGATCACGGAATTTGGACAAGTATACAAAAATTTACGACTTTCCAAATTTGAGAGAAAAACCTGGAACAGTACATCTTTATGTAATAAACTGTTTTAATTCGGTAAGAGATTGAACCAACTGATTTTTTTTCTTGTAGAGAATTGTACAAGCTTAATTTAGAGACTTCGACCATTGAATTTCAATATTTCTAGAATTAGTTATGAATTTTTAAAGTTGACCCTAAAATCTGAAAATGTTGACCAAATGAATAGTAATTTGTGACAAACTTTAGAATTTCATTTCTTTGGCCTATTTTAAGTTGAGGAAAGCATTTGAGAGGTTCATTACTAGTCTCTAATGAAGATATTAAGTTAAAAGTGAGGTATTACAATGGGGTCTTACATTACTTGCTTGATGTGAGAAAGTCCTGCAGGATAGTTCGACCAAGCCACCCGTGGAGGGGAATTATATGATATGCAATTTGATTATATGCTCTTAACAAAATGATTATATTCTCTTAACAAAATGGTATTTTTGAAAAGAGTGCATGATTTTGATAAAAAAAAGAGTGCATGATTGTGTGTTATGCAATTTGATATTTGTCTATGGCCATATGATGTGAAAAAACTATTAGGTGGGACCCCATGATGTGTTCCATTGTCGTATGATAATGTGACTTGTTTTTGCATGATTGTGAAATATATATATATATATATGACTATCTAAAACTTTGATTTTCAAATCTAACCTTCCCTTCCGTAACATACAGCTAAGGTAGGCAGGTGGCTCTTGGGGCTAGAAGTGGAAATGGTTAGAAGATAAGAAGATTGGACTTTATAGAATGTAGGACTTTTGTCACTAAAATAATTACACATATGAATTAGGCCATCTAGAATGGGTAGGATATTGAAAGAGCATTGAAATAAACAGTACACACATTTTATTGAAAATTGAAAATTAACTTACTCTGACTTTTCTTCTATTTTTATCTTAAACATGAAATGAGCAGGGAATGTAGGTATCCCAATTGAAAGATGGCATTTGCTTAGTAAACATTGTGAAAATTCAATGTCTTCTTATATTTTTTATAGGGTTAAGTAGTATTTTGCCACGGAAGTATACACGTTGGAGCACTGAGTATCTGAAAATTTTCTTGGGACCAAATTAAACATTGTGAAAATTCAATGTCTTCTTATATTTTTTATAGGGTTAATTAGTATTTTGCCACAAAGTATACACGTTGGAGCAATGAGTATCTGAAAGTTTTCTTGGGACCAAATTCACCCCGGAAGTTTATAAAACTTAGCATTTTTCACTTGGAGCAACGGATCTTTAACAGACGTTTATCTTTATTCGAATAAGACATGTTTTATTCGAAAAAAAAACCGCATCTTCAGAGTAAAACTCATTCATCTTGAAATTTCGTTATTCGAATGAGAAAATCATTCATTCAAATGAGCTTCTAAATTAAGTATCAAGTCAACTTTAAATAGCTGTAACTTCTTCATTTAATCTCCAAATTTATCGAATAACCTATTGCTGGAAAGCCCTTTGAGTCTAATTTCAATTGAAAGAGTTTTGAAATTAATTAGATATGTGGTTTAATACATATCATTAAATAACCGAACATATATCAGGAATAAATTTATTCCTAATATATGTTCGGTTATTTAATGATATCTATTAATCCAAATATCTAATGGTTGTAAAACCTATCTCATTTTAAAGTAGACTCAAAGCGCTTTCCAATGATAGGTCATTTGTTAAATTTGGACTTGAAACGAAGAAGTTACAACGTTTTAAAATTTATACTTAAAATGGTTAGAAAGCATGGTTTCTAAATCGTTCATACAATAGTTTAGAAAGTCGAGATTTATTCGAATGAGTTTTAGGTTCATTCAACCTTTCTAAACTGTAGTTTCTAGCTACGGTTTAGAAAGCAAGGTTTCTAACCATTTTAAGTATAAAATTCAAAACGTTGTAACTTCTTCGTTTCAACTCTAAATTAAACAAATGACCTATCGTTAGAAAGTTCTTTGGGTTTACTTTCAAATGAGACAAGTTTCACAACCATTAGATATTTGGATTGATAGATATCATCAAAAAAACCTAACATATATCAGGAATAAGTTTATTCCTCATATATGTTCAGTTTGTTAATGATTCTCTTAAAATCACATATCTAATTGATTTCAAACCTCTTTCATTTGAAAGTAGACCCAAAGGGCTTTCCAACAATAGGTCATTTAACAAATTTGGAGATGAAACGAAGAAGTTACAGCTATTTGAAGTTGACTTGATACTTAATTTAGAAGCTCATTTGAATAAATGATTTTCTCATTCGAATAATGAAATTTCAAGACGAATGAGTTTTACACTGAAGATGAGGTTTTTATTCGAATAACATATGCCTTATTCAAATGAAGACAAACATCTGTTAAAGATCCATTGCTCCAGGCGAAAAATACTACGTTTTATAAACTTCCAGGGTGAATCTGGTCCCAAGAAAACTTCTGGATACTCAGTGATCCAACGTGTATACTTCCGTGGCAAAAATGCTACTTAATCATTTTTTATATAAGATATTCCATATCAATTATCATGTTACGATACAAGATGTTGAATAATTCTTAGCTTACTTTTATTTAATTCTTAGTGCAAATTAAAGAATTTCTAAAGAAAAGCAGTTCAAACATGAGTTAGTTACTTCAACTTATTGGGCCATATCTAAGACATTCAATTGAAATCAACTAATTGTATTTTTCTTACAAATTTTATGTACATTTAAATTATCTAAAAGAAAGATAAATCAAATAGCTCAATCATGTGCCTATGATCTTTAATGCTTAATTACATTTATTAATATTTATAATGTTTAAGAGGTAAGTGATAAAAACATAATATATATTATTACTTTTTCTCTGTTCAATAACGAATATTTGAAATCATTATACATTCTCTTTATAATTATCTCGGCCTGGAATTGATCTATACAATGTTTGGTATTTACTTTCACTACTACAAAAAGTACTTTTTACGCCCTATTTTAACCCAATTGGCGCCCTTTTTCAGAGGGGTGTGTATGTGATGGGCGAAGAAAGTTAGCGTACACCCTATACCTGGAAAGGCGTCGTAGGGTACACCGTCGACGCTCTATATTGAAATATAGGGCGTTGTACCCTACGGCGCCCTATATTTCAATATAGGGCGCCGTAAGGTGTACCTACAGAGAAATACAAAATTCATCGATGAAAGTTAACTATCAAAGTCCTTCAAACGTAATTTCCAGCAGCAATGTTCCTCAAAGATTTAACGTTGATGCCCACTAAGCTAACACCAAACTTCAAACAGGTCAAAATCCACAATAAAAAGGAAAAGGAGTGAGCTTTATTACTAGTCGCATAACTGCTAAGACATCCGGAACAGTGGTTACAGATAAATCGATAGGCCATCGAATAAGGCAAGGACTCGATGGAAGTGTGGAGAGATCTGGTCGGAGATTGACTCGCGCTAGAAGCAGAAGATGGAGTTGGAGATATCTTCTTGAGTGGTTTCGGCGGTGAAAGAATGGCTCTAATCTTTAGTGGATGAGCTAACAACTCTATTCAGAACTTTGAATCTCAGATCGCAAATGAATGACGAGATCTATGAAGATATTGTACCTCCGATAAAATTTCAATAACCAGTATTCTGAAAGAAAATTGTTAAGGGTAAGAATTCAGTTTCAATCAGATCGCTATCTCTAATTTTCTAACTATAGATTATCACAAAAATCTATAATAAATTTTAGGTAAAGAAAATGAAACGAGTATGAAGCTGCAATTTGAAAAGCTCAATCTGGAACGTGAATGAAAGCTCAATCTGAAACACGAATGAAAGCTCGATCTGGAACGCGAATGAAAGCTCAATTGCAATTTGAAAAGCTCGATCTGAAACGCGAAGCAGGGATGGAGCAGAAGTGGGTCTTGCAAGTTGCGACGCTACAGGAAGACTGAAGCAGGGACGGAGCAGGCAAGATCTGGAACGCGAATGGAAGACTGAAGCAGAGGGACTTGGGAGACGGGAGAACGCGAGAAGCTATTAAAGGAGCTTTGACTGCTTTTTGGCGCCCAGTATATTAGATAAGGCGCCTAAAGGGTGACTTTAGACGCCCTATCCTCGTATAGGGTGCCTAAAGGCATCTTTTGGCGCCCTATATATTAGATAGGGCGTCAAAAGGGTCACTTTAGATAGGGCGCCTAAAGTGACCCTTTTGGCGCCCTATCCTCATGTAGGGCGCCTAAAGGCATCCTTTGGCGCCCTATCTCAGAGATAAGGCACCTAAAGCGCCCGCCTTCATTTTTTACTCCTTTTTTGAAAAAAGGACGCGAATTTCAGTAGTAAAAACTATACTCTGTAGTAGTGTTTGGAGAGTTTCAACTGGGAAGAAATATTTCTTATTCTGGCATAATGGTGCCAAACCCAAAAAAAATTACTACCATTCTGTATACATTTTCCATGTCTAGAAGGAAGTATAATTAAACTAGAAACGCTCACTAATTTGAATCAAGCCTTCCTTAAATACCAATATATTGACTAATCATATAAACCAAACAAAATATTCAAATCCTTGAATAGATTGAACAAGTGTGTAAGGCAAGTATCTTACTTTTTTTTTTGGACTACAAACCAAATATCTTACATTGAAATAATCAATTTCATAGTTAATGAATTATGAAAATAATTAATTATTTTCATGTTTGAAAAACTTCAACTTGACTAACCAATGAGATATTATATTTTATGCCCAATTTAATCCAACAACTAGCTATTACATTATCTCTGGTCCTTAACATAAGAGCTAGTTGATGGCTAGATTTGGTTTTAAATATAAGATATCAATATATTTTTCCCTATATTTATTATTTTTCCCTAAAATATCCCTATAGATTATATATGTTAACGGAATTTGCATTAAAAGGAAGTATCAATGCAAATGATTTAAGAAGGAATTATAGAAAAACTAATAATTTTTTACAGATAACCAATTAACTAGCTTTCTTAATATAACAGTGTTAGAAACTGGAGGTAATAATGTGGTTTGATCCCAGCTATATACGAGGAAAAATAGTTTAAAATTAATGGTCTCTGATATTGACTTGAAGTGGGTGGTCATGACTAGCTGATGTTATTAAATATACGATACATAAGCTATGATGACGTCTTTAAGATATATTTTTGGATTTGTGATCTTGCTTCTATAGATAGGTTAGCTTGTGAACACAGTTTTAACGTTTACATATTGCTAAAATAATATTTATTATACATTTAGTGGTGGTCATGACTTTGACTGTGGGCCATGGCTAAGTTTAAAAGAACAATTATTTAGTATATAAAAAGCATGCATTTAGCCTTGTCACGATTTTGAATTGTATAGTCTAAAAATATATTTAAATAATTCTTATAAAATTATCAAATCAAAATCACAAAACAAGTTTTAATTTGTGATTTTGTAGGTAGGTGCGTAGGTAGGCTTCAGCAGACCAAATAAAATATAAAGGATAATTTTGTATTTTTCAAGCCAATCTAAATTATACTTTATGGTTATTTAAAATAAATAGTATTTTATGAAGGTCTGTTAAACAAAATACTATCCCGCCTCAATCTTAAATTTAGGGGCTACATAACTTAAGTTACAAAGATTAAGAAAATAAATTAGAACCTTGATTGGATGCATCAAGCAAGGCAAAGATCTAAATGTTAGTGGGATAATAACAAGATGATAGAGATTAATTGTATATCCTTCTCGTCTGTTTACTCCACCCCTCTTCTCTCGTACCTTTTTCCATTCATTCTCTCTTCCACACATCATCTCATAAATAAGGGTATATTTAAAAAATAAATATCTCTAATATACATTTATTACTTTTAACTAATTAATTTTAACTAAAAGTTTGTTTTTATTAACTTAATTCTGAGTACCTCCCTTTGATTAGAAAATGCCTTTTTAACATAATCCAATTATGGCAGTATCTTGCATGAGTCACGCTTTCACAGACATCGAAGTTTTTGGGCCTTACCATTAATGCCTAAAATATTTTACTTACTGGCCAAGCATTATGAAATTTTGATTCATTCAATTTCTTGTCAGCTTAATTGCAAATTGCAAGTAATGACCTAAGAATGAAGGAAAAACGTGAGTGAAAGAAAGAAAGCTATACAGTGATATTGTATTCTTACTTAACTATCTTGAGTGTAACGATATGATACAATAACGTTAAACATTATTATTTATTACTTTTTTACTACATTCAACCCTTACTATAATATCTTATTAGCTTATTTAGGAAGATTAAGTAAACAAAATAAATTAACTGATTATAACAACATTTTCTCTCTGAAATACTTATGTGTATTATTAAATGATATATATTAATTTAAAAATCGGGTAAATTAATTTTAAAAATGATGAATAAAAATTTAAAGTAATTTATTTAACGTTTTTAATTTTCTAAAATTAGTTGTTAAGTCTTACATTAAAGACTTGAAGGTAGTATTATTATAATTATTTGAGGCCAAAAAGAGAAAATCATTTGAATCGAATTATCGGACCAGAGAAACGTTGAATAACTGAAGCAGATGAGATAGCAACAACATGCCCGGTTGCTGTGTATGAAAAACAAAACCCTTTCAATCTTAATGTGAATGCTTAACTTTAATTTATTGTGGGTAAATCTAAATCACATGATTCACAACTTCAGCTCTTTAAACTAAATTTATTTTAGAATTTTCAATTTTATCTACTTTTTTTATAACTAATAGTATCTCAAGTCAAATTGAATTTGAAATTAAACTTTAACGGGTTGACATTATTAATATTAAAGTCATTCCAATATGTGTGTTTTCAATTTTATTTTTGTTGGAATATGGGCCACCCTTGATGGATCAGGCCCAAATCTGTGGGCTAGGTCAAATGCGTAAATATGGACCCTTGTGGGAAGTTATAAGATGGGGGAAGTGGTTCCCAAAAGGAAGCAGACATAACGCACAGAGAAAATGAGTCTTCTCCATTCCCTTTCCCTTACAGAGAAACCTCTCATCTCCTCTCCTCTCGCCTTCGGTGCTTTTATTGTGTCTTGTGTTTGGATCCACCATTGTGATCTGAATTCCGTGTGGGTATCTGTAGATTCGTAATTCGGCATCTCTGGGTACGCCCGAAATCCTTCAGTGGTATCAGAGCTTATAGGTTCCTGAGGCATTTCTCTTCCACACAGATATGAATTTTTGCTAGTTTAATCATGAAAATTTGAGTGTATGATTAAAGTATGTCCATTACTATGATCTCTTGCTTATCATACATGTGCTGTGGTAATTCCCTTACTGTTCAAGCATGAATTTCGTATGAGTTATGCAAGCATGTTGGTTGAATTGCACTATTGGTTTCCTGTATAGCATGCTGTTTCATTTTTCGGTTCAGATTTCAAGCATGTATGTGATTTATGTGTATATATGGTTTGAAATTATATGCCTCTAAACCGAAACGATGAAAACGAAAAAAGAAACCGATAATGGAGATGCAGATCTGGGTTCTCGGAATACAACGTCTTTAGGCTTAGAAAACATGTCCATAGGGTAGATCCCTTCGAGACGAGAACGTGGAGACCAAGAATGAGAAAAACGGACACCGGACGATGGAGTTACGAAAGAAAAACGAGTTACAATTTCTGTCACATTTTTTCAGAAAAAGGATAAAGAATTAGGCTCCAAAAGTGCTCCCATTGTGTAGATCTCGTCGAAACGATGAAATGGACACCTAGAACGTGAAAAAGGGACTCCGGATGGCGAAGATATGGCCGAAAAACACATTAGATGAATAGTAACATCGGCGATAAACAGTGCGCGACGGAAAACCGGGTCGGCGGCAGCAAATCGGGTTGGGTAGGGTAACCTGACAGCGAGAACGCTTTTCGGATTATTTAAATATTTTTTCCATTATTTGATCCGCAAAAGGCACCATCAGGCCGCGTGGTCAGGTGGCCGTTTAGCAACGCCGAGGTCGTGGGTTCGAATCCGCCCTGGACCGTTTCTATTTGTTTTGCAAATATAAAAAAAATTGTTTTCAGTCTGGGCCAAAGAGGCCCAAACCGAAAATTCAAAAGAAAAACAAAAAAAATTTATTTTGGGTTGGGCCAGAGAGGCCCAAACGAAAAAAACAAAAAAAATTAGAGATTGGGCCATGTGAGGCCCAACAAAAAAAATTCAAAAAAAAAAAAGAAATGGAGAACATGCCTGCTGGATCAAACCCGAGACCCGGAAGAGAAACTTTACGCCACTGCCAGCTGAGCCAAAGTGAATTTCTGTTAAAGGAAAACATAAATTATTAAAATAATAATAATACTAAAATTAAAAGGGGAAAAGGAGCCACGTGGCGCGTGAGGCCACGTGGCACATCCGATGGACACGTGGACTGCTTCATCAGAACCGTGACGGCGCATGGAGTCTAATGGACCGGCACGTGACATGATCGGAGACCTGCATGGCGGCGCGTGATGTTCACGCGCCTCCGTCGAGAGTGGGCTTCGTCCTATTTTCAAATTTTTCTTCTGGGGGCACGTGCAAGCGCGTGAGACCTCCAAATGAGACCCTGTTTGTTCCTAAAAATCCTAAAATTCAAGATCTTCATTTTGATATATAATTTGCCTATTTTATAAGGTAAAAGGATCTGTTTTTGACGAAAATCAGTGCTTAGTTCAAGATTTTTTGAAAATGTTTCAATGAAATAATTTCAAATCCATTTTTTTTAAAATAATGGTACAATAAATCTTAGAAAGCACTGAAACACTGTGTAAAGGACCAGTGTACATTGAATATGTTGATGAACATGTTCCTAACAAGGATGCTTAATAAGAATTTAAAGAGGATTTTAAGGAGAAACCGTTTGAAAAGAATCTTGAGGAAGATCATCAAGAGAACATGAGGAAGACCCTAAAGAGGATCCAAGAGGGGTCCTGATTAGGACATTGAAGGAGGTCAAGAGGAACTTCAAGGGGTCTACTCCTACCCAAGTCCTAAATCCTTGTTCTTATTCAATTTAAAACTTCAAGATTTTGATGAGGAGGTCAATCAACCTTTTTCCCCCGCCATGACCTCAACGATAGCTGAATATGATACAATGATAACAGCCATCGTTAAGAATAAAAAATATATATGTGTGACATCATTTGGAGCTATGTCAACGGCATAATTGATAATGAAACTGCAAAAATATGTGTGATGTCGTGATGAAGTATCGTGCAGCAGTTAGAGCTGCAGGCACATTCACATCAACAACCATGTGGGTTGATGCAGTAAAGAGAACTACGAAACTTATGCTGAACAAGAACCAATACTTTAAAAGACTGAGAAAATAAATAGTCAATAATT
>JANTPZ010009985.1:0-10523 GCA_025593235.1 Vachellia pachyceras | reverse complement strand
ACAAATTGTATCTACATCCCTTATTTATTTTATTTTCAATTTTTTGCCAGACATTATTCTCTAATTATTAGTAGATAACATTGTCCTTCATTTTTTTTTCATCACATGTTGGGGAAAAATATCTTAATCAGATTTTTTTAAAAAAAAAAACAGTTATCACTAATGTTGGTGGATATTTTGCCTCACTTTCTATGGCTCATAAAACCTGGGACCCTTTAAATGTCTCACAATAAGCTTTGGTGGTGCTCCATTGAGCTGAATCCACTAAGTGGAACAATCATGAGTGGGAACTATAGATAATGACTTGCTACTCTGAATAGAGATTATTCCCCTCTAACACGATGAATCAATGATCAAATCTCTTTAAGAAATGTGATCATATTTAGTATTCGATAGTACATCGAATTGGATTACATATAGTAGGAGGAGGATACATGTGCTTAACAAAAAAAAATCGAGATATCAGGTCTAATGAAATGGATTAATTCCTCACAAGTGAATTAAGGGTGCCCATGTATGTGGCTTTGAATCATGTTTTTAATCTGGGGAAGAATATATATATATATAATAAGAAATATGATGGTGCTGTCTTCTGATCATCCAAGTATTAATTAGTGCATGTGCAATTCAAATGAACATGGCCAATTAATGCTCTGGCCACATGTGATGGTTGTCTTTCTGGAACCAACCGGGTATAAATTCTTTTCTTCTGTTCAAAACCATTCTCGATCATCAAACTCATTTCAAGCACTATCATCAGATGTTAAACCTGAACTTCTTTTCTATCGATGGATATTTAAACGGGTTGGTTCAATGTATTGTGATAAACCCATAACCAACCACTTTCGTTGGACTCAACCCTCCATTTGGCCTTGTGAATAAAATTTTGTGCATAGATATAATATTCCTTGCTTATTGGAAACTAACAAACAAACAAAAAACAGGAACAAGAGCTTAGGAATTAAAAGAAATCAAGCTGTCGGAACAGGTTGGAGAGCATGAGCTCAAACAATTTTATAAATCGCACAGGCCGAAGCAAATTTTCATCAACTAGGGATGAGAATGGCGGGTTGGGCCCGCAACCCGTCAAAATTGGTGGGCTTGGGCTGGCAAAAGCCAGCCCTCCACCTTGAGCCCGCGGGTTGGCGGGCCAGCCCGCCTAACCCACTTTTTTATTTTTTTAAAAAAATCATTTTATATGTTTTCTTTGCTTTTTCAATTCCAATATTTTTTACAAAGAAAAAATGATATTAAATTCTATTTTTAGGAAATTATTGAACACATATTGATAAGATTGGAAAAAGGATCATGAAAATATGCAATTTTATAAGAAAAAGTGAGTAAAAAAATTTTAAAAAAATATTTTTTATTAAAAAAATTTAAAATAAAAAGCTGGGCCGTGGCGGGCTCGGGCTGGGGATTCCCAGCCCGCCAACCCGTGCGGGCTGACCCGTATTCCCAACCCTATCATCAACGAGAGTGGTTTTCAATATGAAGAATTTGGGAGTATTTCACATAAACTAACATGGAGTAGATATCAAGGTAAAAACTCAAATGAATTATTATGGGGAGAAACAACAGAGCTTTTACAATAAATATTACCTACAACTGTACATCCAAGATTGGAATATAATCAGCCTGTTTGGGAAAGTTTTTTCCGACATTACACATAAGTCGAGACAAAACGACCCCTCTCACATACTTACCTCGACTTGCGTATGAGCATTTCTCCACCGTTTTTCTAGATGGACCATTGTCATAAAAAACCTTCATAATTGACATTCAAAGCAACACAATAATGAGCAATTCTAATGACGTAATTTCTTGCCATAACAGAATAGAATGATATACCATATCTCTCACTTATGGTCTAATAGAATGATTTAATTCTTTTTAAGATAAAGATTAAGAAACTCAACCCTTTAAAAAATTATTTTCAATTAGGCTCAGATGATATTCATATTTGATCTGACATAATAAAAAAATATACACAGTTTTATAAAATAAATACCAGGATGGCCAATCCTTGATTGATGTGAGCCACACACACACACACAGTCTGATGTTTATATATTTTTGTGATTAAAGGAAAGGAGATGCGAGTTCACTTGTAGTATAGAAACGGTCATGTGAGTAGATAGGCTATCTTGCGTGTTTGGGAAGTGATTCTCAATCACGTTACACGTAAGTTGAGGTAAAATTCTTCTCACATATTTACCTCGAAATCCGTAAACCGTTCTACCAACGGATTCACAAACATTCCATTATCACCCCAATGCCCCGCTTGGCAAGTCAAAGAATATTTCCTTTATTAGATCCCTGTTTCTTATTTGTTGTAATTTTAATATACAGTCTTTCTCATTTCCTTCAAGGAGTTAGGTATAAACCTAACTCCTTAAAATCAGATGAAACTATAGAAGTTTGATAAAAATATAAAAACTATTAGGAAAACCCTATAGCTAATTGCAAATTAATTCATGTGATAATTGCAATTAGGTCCCCAATATTATTTCCCGTATTTGGGGCCTCATTAAAATTCCTAATTAAAATTCTCCCTTAATTTTTCATGGAAATTTAAAAATTGATTAAACTGACTATTTGCCAGTATTGTGTAACAAATGTGTTACTTCTCTGGAAAAAAAATGTGAAATTAAGAAGAAACTTTTTTAAGAAAAAATATTAAATAAGCGAGAGATAAAGGAGATTGATGTTATATTTAAATTAAGAAGATTGAGCTTTTATAATGAAGACAGTAGAGGGGTTTTATTTTCAAATCCAGATTATCCGTTATATATATTCCCATCCTCATGAAAATATCCAGACACGTTACGGCAATCATTTATTATTTTCGCACTTTCACTTTATTGACCTGCCTGCCTAAATTCTCTTTCTTTTAATTTGTCAATAACTAAAACGTTGGTGCATCCATGAAAGATAAGCTTACACTTGTATGTTGCTTTCTGGAGATTCAAAACACATAATTCTGGATGGTACTGTGTTGAAATATACAAGTTGCATCTTTAATAAATGACTCAATCTAACCTTGAGGGTTGATTCGGCGATCTGAGCTGATCTAAACTTAACCAAGGTCAGGGGTTCGAATCATACTTTGGGCATACAGCTCATTTAAAATCCAGGGTCAGTTGTACCATCCATCTAGGTGCTTATAAACTAGCGATTAGATTAGTCACTGCTACCGGCGGTGGATACCCCGGTCTAATACCTAAAAAAATAAATGATTCAATCTTATCAATTATGGTGTAATTTTTTTCACCCCCATACTAGCAGGAAAAAACATTAAATAAAATTTCCGAGAAATCCCCTATTTAAATATTTATTACCTAAAGATATCTAAAATTTGTTTAGGTTCTTGAACGAGTGCAACACATCTTCAACGAGCAAGTTACGAGTGCATGTATTTTATTTTAGAGGCACAGTGAAAGACATTCGCGTTAAAGATATGTGGCACGTAGCAAAAGATTTCTGCATGCAAATCTTTGTGCAATAAAATCGTCCAAATGGCAGCAATTTTCTTTTGGTTCTAATTTCTAATAAAAATGGATTCTCCTTGGAATAATCCAAAAGGAAGAATTACAAGTGGGGCCCCGGAAGAATCCCCATAGGGCAGAAAAGTAGATGACGGTTATTTTAGGTCCTTCGTAGTTATTGGATCCTTTTAGAAACGAAGTAGAATAGTACTTTTACGTAAATCAAGGTAAATATATGAATGAAATTATCTTATTTTAAAAAAAAATACTGTTAAATATACGTTTATACTCCCATAATCCCTTGTCGCAATTCCCAAATCCACCCTTTTCAAATTTATAAACGTTCAAGAAAAGCAGCTGCTAAAAGGCATCGATCGTATTTTCAAACATTGATTGATTAATTAATTAATTATTTGTGCTATATGGGAATGATCTATTGGATTGCTAACCAACAGTTGTGTTGAATCAATATTAGAAATTTCCAACGCCGACGACGGAGATTCTGAAATCTCACCCTTCATAAGTAGCAAGCAACAATCTCATCATCATCACACCCAATCCGCCTTCTTCTCCTCCTCCTCATCCTCCTCCTCCTTCTCACCAGTCATCATCATCATCTTCTTCTTCTTCTTCAATGGCGGTTGCTCCACCATTTCTCTTCCCTTTAACCCAATCCACTGTAATGCCTGACCCTTCGTCTTTCTTCGCCCCCAACCTCCTCTCTTCCCCTCTTCCCACCAACTCTTTCTTCCAGAACTTCGTCCTCAACAATGGCGACCAACAAGAGTACTTCCACCCTTACCTCGTTAAATCCGCTAATTCATCTCTTTCTCTCTCTTACCCTCTCATGTTCTTCTCCACCGCCCTCCTGTACCAGGTCTTCGTACCTGACCTCACCATCTCCTCCAAATCCAGCTCCCGATACAGTTCCTCTAACATATCGCATGTCGTCTCGTCCTACAGTGATCTCAGTGTCACTCTCGAGCTTCCCTCTTCCAATCTCCGATTCTTTCTCGTGAAAGGAAGCCCCTTTGTCACCACCGAGGTCATACGGCGGACGTCGATTTCTATCTCCACCGTCCACCGCATTGTGTCATTCTCGTCTAGCGATTCTCTCACCAAACACACCGTTAGGCTTGATAACAACCAGACGTGGCTCATCTACGCTTCTTCGCCGGTTCATTTCCGCCGCACCTCGACGTCGGTGACTACATCCGATGATGGGTTTTATGGGATCATTCGGATTGCGGCGTTGCCGGATTTGGAGAATCCCAAGTCGGAGGAAACTTTGGATCGATTCAGTTCTTGCTACCCTGTTTCTGGGGACGCTGCTCTGAAGGAACCCTATCTCGTTGAGTACAAGTTTCAGAATAAAGGGTCCGGAGATTTGCTTATGCTCGCACACCCACTTCATCTCAAGCTTCTTTCCGAAACAGAAAGCGGCAGTACAGTTCTTCACGATTTCAAGTACAGAAGTATTGACGGCGATCTCGTCGGAGTCGTTGGAGCTTCATGGGTTCTTAAAATTAACCCTATCCCTGTAACCTGGCACTCCACGAAAGGAATCAAACAGGATTCCTACAAAGAAATAATCTCAGCACTAATTAAAGACGTGAAGGCTCTGAATCCATCAAACATATCAACGAATTCGTCTTATTTCTACGGCAAGCAAGTCGCAAGAGCTGCGAGACTCGCACTCATAGCAGAGGAAGTTTCTTACCCTCAAGTAATACCAAAGATTAAGAGCTTTCTGAAGCAATCCATCGAGCCATGGTTGTACGGAACATTCAAAGGAAATGGTTTCCTCTACGAGAAAGAATGGAAAGGACTCGTAACGAAACAAGGATCTACAAGCACAACTGCAGATTTCGGATTCGGGATTTACAACGATCACCATTATCACATAGGTTACTACATATACGGAATAGCTGTTCTCGCCAAGATCGATCCAGATTGGGGACAAAAGCACAAGCCTCAAGCTTATTCATTGGTGGAAGATTACACCAACCTGGGCACAAAATCAAATTCGAACCCCTATTATAACCGTTTGAGATGTTTTGATCTTTATAGTTTACATTCCTGGGCTGCTGGTTTAACAGAGTTCGAACATGGAAGAAACCAAGAGAGTTCAAGCGAAGCAGTGAACGCATACTATTCAGCAGCTTTAATGGGTTTAGTATATGAAGATTCAGACTTGGTGGCAACTGGTTCAACACTAACAGCTCTGGAGATTCTCGCGGCTCAGACATGGTGGCATGTGGAAGAATCAAACACAATGTATGGGGAAGAGTTTGTGAGGGAGAACAGGGTTGTGGGGATCTTATGGTCTAACAGGAGAGACAGTATATTGTGGTGGGCTCCTGCAGATTGCAGATCTTGCAGGGTTCTGATTCAGGTTTTGCCATTAACACCAATCATAGAAGTTTTGTTCTCTAACGTGGGATACACAAAGGAGCTCATGGAATGGGCAGGGCCAGAGTTGGAAACCGCTGAAGAATCAAGGAAAGGTTTTGTTTTGGCGTTGGAAGGGATTTATAATAAGCAAAGTGCTTTGAGGAAAATAAGGGAGTTGAAGGAATTTGATGATGGCAATTCTCTCACCAATTTACTTTGGTGGGTTTACAGCAGAGATGGGAAGAATACGTACAAATCTTGAAAAACAGAGGACTCTGTGATTATTGATTTCTTCATGCGATGTTCTTACTTGTTTTTTTTTTTTTGGTTTGGTTATTGTCGTTTAGAAGTATCCGTTACTTCTGAATTCTTACTATGGCTTTTCATGTACACATATTCAAAAGAAAAGGTTAAATAATGTTTCTGATGCATGATGCATTATTGTGTAATCTTATTGGAAATTTCAGATCAGGTTTAATACCAATAATGGCAATAATAATAATAAGAAGATTTGCTAGATACATTCAAGATGCGATCTGCAAAGTGGAGCGGAAATATCTGCTCAGAGAAGAAAGTCGTATGCACTTGGTACTCTGTAATGTGTACAGTGAATGGAAGAAGTCAACGGTGTTTAAAATATTAACGCTTTAAAAGGAAAATAGAATAAGATTTAATACTTTTTGTGGATGGTAGCATTTTTTATGCTCCTAAATAAAAAAAAAGCTAGGTTTAGTAGTACTATTCAATTATATACGTTAGCATGATAAATATTATACATATCTCATTTTTTGTAATATGCTGTTCTTATTATAAATACCAAAGAGGAGCTTAAACAAATACTCATAAATTCTTGCTGATAAATTCATAATCAAAATTTTATCAAAGTCGTTTTTTTTTTTTGCATCAGCACTTTGACCAGAGACTTAGCTGTGGGTAATGAGCCTAGACATAGTTAGATTTTGTTTAATATTACAGAATAAGTAAAAAAATAGGATGATAAATATAAAAGCATAAAAATTAAAAATAGACATCATTCGACTAGCATAGTGCATTCATCACATGTCTAGACAATATGTGTTGATTTTGAATAATACAAATTTAAATTTATTTATATATTTTAAACAATTTTTAATACTGAAACTTCTTGAAAGAATAAATCTATTATTTCGAAAATAACATATTAAAATTCTTAAATTTAAAAAGTTCGTAAATCCTATCAAAAGTCAAATAATGTGTATGATGCATTAATTAAATCTTTTGACAGTTAATATTAATGGTGATATATTTTTAATTTAATTTATAATTTATAAGGATAAGGATAAACATACGAACAAAATTTTATTTCAGTTTATCTAAATATATTTTAATGTTGTTAAGGCCAATGAAGGCTTGTTTGGTTAGTCCGTTTGGACAACCAAAATACATTTCTGCGTTTACCGAGATAAAATTTCTCTCGCATATTTACTTTGAATCTGTGTTCGTTCTCCCAACGGGCTATCAAATAAACCCAAAATACTAAAGTTTTTGTCTTTTTCCGAGTTTAGTTAGAATCATTACGCCATTCATTCCCACTCCAAATTTGCCGACACCGCTGACAAGACTCCAAATTCCAAGTTTTGGTTTGCAAGTGTCATTTTCCTAAAGGGCAATGATATGATTTGATCCGTTATCTACAGTATTTATTTTAAAATTTTATTAGTCTGGTACATTTCTGGATGGTCTAAATTATATATGTGGAACAATCCATGATCATCCAAACCATGAAGAAGTCAATTATTATTAAAAGAAATGCAGATATTTGTTTTTTAAAAAAATTCATTGAGAAACTCTTCTCGTTTTTAGGTACATGTAATCCATAACAAAATAATTCTTTTGACATTCCATTGAATATTAAATGTAGTTATCTTTCTTATTAAAAATTGAAATCTTAATTCTCACGTTGCGGGGTACCAATTCCTTTGATTAGATCTAATGCTTGTTGGTAAAATTTTTTGACTTTAAGGAAAGTCAATGTGGCAATTTCATTTATCTTAATCAACATGATCATGCAAATCACAGAGAAGTCAATTATTATTAAAAGAAAGGTAGAGATTTGTTTTTGAAAAAATTCCATAAGGAAACTCTTCTCTCTTACATTTATCCCATGATGAAACTATCATCAAATGTAGGTATGCTTCTCAGTGAAGATTGAAATCTTAATCCGTCACATTATAGGGAGTTAACTCCTTCTATTAGACCAAACACTCGTTGATAAAAGTTTTGACTTTGAACAATTTCATTTATCTTAATCAACTTGATTAACCAAATGAGCATTTATTATTAAGATCAAAGCATTGATTTGAATTTAACCTTATGCAAAGCAAGAGATCCAAAAGGGATAGCTGAAATTAATTTTTCTATTTCTTAATTTCAATTTTTTATCTTTTTATCTTTGCTGATATCCCGTACCATAACTCCAGAAGAGAAAGAATGATGCCATGCCTTTCTTGGACACCAACGTTCAGGATTCTTTCTTGAACTGATCAAGCGTACATTCCTAGTCCAAGATTCCGTTCAACCAATTTATTACTCCCATGTTTTTGTTTTGTTAAAACGTTAGTTTTATCTATGATTTGATAACGTACCGTTTAAAAATACAGTAGAGAAGTATTTTTACACAAATCAAAATAAATATGTGAAGGAGATTATCTCGTTTTACAAAAAAACATTGTTGAATATACGTTTAACTTTCAGAAACGTGATTCTAAATAAGCATGTGTTTATATCTCTGACCTCTGAAAAACCATACAAAACAATAGGAGCAGCGAAACATTTCTCTCTCTCTCTTTATAATCGTCAGAAGAAATAAAAAAAAGGCTTCTCTTCAAAGAAAAAAAGGCACTTCGATTGTTTTAAATAAAATTCACCCATTTAAAATTTAAATTATTAATGAAAATGTTTAATCATTAATATTTAAATTATTGTGAAATAGAAACTCTTCCTTCACATAACGTTCAATTGTCCGAAAACCTTATCGCCTATCTCCCACAGCATATTATTGAAAATTGAAAGAGTTTAAGAAAGAGATAATACCATCTAAACATGCAAATTTGATTCATATGTTGATTCTACGAGTTCATTTGAAAAAAAATTAATACATAATCTTTGTAATTTCCTATAAATAATTAATTTAATGAATTTTTATTCTCTATAGATTACTCTATGATATTTAATATAAGATTCATTTTATAATTTTAATTTTTTTGTATCAAATTAGCTATTATATTGAGAAAAACATGGATTATTTATATCTAACTTCTGTATTTAAGATTTAACATTGAATAAAAAATAACATATCATCAACACCAATGTATCATATAAAAATTTGACCCATTTTCAGTTTCAGATACATGTTGCTTTAAATTGTAACACAAGTATACCTTTTTTGAGGAGAGGGATGAGTATATCAACCCTTTGACTGTAAAACCATTCATCCCTTTCTTTTTGCATCGGTTTACTCTTCCCAGGAATATAACTGTACAACTATCCCCTCGTCTCCTCTTCCAACCAACTTAACTGTCAATTCCAATCCCAACCATAACCAACCAATCCATGCCCGCTTTTACCTAAATTAACGTACCAATGCCATCGTTTGGAAGAATAATAGACAGAGAAGTCGGTAGGCTCTTTAAAGGTCGCAAAAAGAGGCCTCCTCCTCTTCCTCCTCCACCCCCGCCACCGCCGCCGCCGCCACCTCCTCCTCCCCCACCCCCGCCACCGCCTCCTCCTTCTCCACCGCCACCACCTCCTCCTTCTCCACCGCGGCAGCCTCCACCAAAGACTCCTTTCCAGTTCCCTCGAGCTGAGTCCACAGTTGTCCCTGATCCCTCCAAGTTCTTCACCCCAAGCCTTCTTTCAACCCCACTTCCCACAAACTCCTTCTTCCAGAACTTCGCTCTCAACAATGTAGAACCTGAGTACATTCATCCTTACCTCGTTAAACCCTCCCTCTCCTCCCTCTCCCTCTCATACCCATCTCGCTTCTCCTCCTCCACCTTCATTTCCCAGCTTTTTACCGCCGATCTCACTGTCTCTGCCACATCATCTGATAAAACCGATCACCACCACCACCATTCCCAGCAAAAACATGTAATCTCTTCCTTCAGTGACCTTGGTGTCACTTTGGAATTCCCCTCTTCCAATATGCAATTCTTTCTTGTTAGAGGAAGTCCCTTTTTGACTGTAAATGTAACAATTCCAACAGTCATTTCGATTTCCACTGTTCATTCCATCCTATCGCTTTCTTCCAATAATGGCTCCCTCACCAACTATACCCTTCAGCTCAGCAATGGCCAAACATGGCTTATATACACATCCTCTCCCATTAGTTTGAACCATAACAATAACCCCTCCGAGATTACGACATCTCAAGAGTTTTCGGGAATAATAAGGGTAGCCTTATTGCCGGATTCAAACCCAAAACTCGTATCGATCCTCAATCAGTTTTGCTTTTGTTATGCTGTATCCGGGGATTCAACATTCACGAAGCCATTCTCTTTGGAATATAAATGGGAAAAGAGAGGTTGGGGAGATCTGTTAATGCTAGCCCACCCCCTTCATCTTCAACTTCTATCTTCTAATGACTGTGAAGTTACTGTTCTA
>JANTPZ010009984.1:0-12649 GCA_025593235.1 Vachellia pachyceras | reverse complement strand
TATTGTGGTGTGATTTATGAATTTAAATTTAAGACCTTCAAATTATTTATTGTCGTTGATGTAGTTATTTATATAATTAGATATCTTTCTATGTTTTTGAGTAAAAAAATTGTGTTGATATTAAAATTGATGTTAGTATTAAAAAAAGATAAAAGGGCTATAACTTGTGGGTCAGGCCTAAGAATTTATTGCAATTTGATAACCAAACCTAAATTGACTGACACATTTATATTTGAACTAGTAAAGGATCGACCACGTAGGACCAGATCAGCCAAATTCCCAGCTCTAACCATAAGCTCCAAGCCAGCACAATTCGTCGCTTTAGTCAATTTACGCCTCATATCCTGCTACGGGGAAATAACAGTTTTATGCCATCAAAATTCGAAATTCCAGTGTTCCGCTTCGTCCTAAATCCTAATCAATCTGATTGGGTGAATAATCGCTAGTTCATCAGACCCAACATCGGCTTCGTTTGGAAACCCATTGGGAAAACGGACACAGATTTCTAGGTACTTTATGTGAGAGGAATTTTGTCTCGGCTTGCGTGAGAATGGGTTTTGGGGGTCAAAACGGGGTTTCTAACGGAAACCCAAACGAAGCCATCATTGGTACAAATATAGGATCATTTGTACATTTTCAATAAATACTTGTGACTTCTGGCTTTCTGGGTTACGCTTGAGGCCACCAAAGATTTCTCCTTTCCCTGCAAAAATATCAACAAAATCCCAAAAAGAACAAAACTTGGAAGCCAGAAAACTCCAAACACCATGTCCCAACCCAGATTCTTCTTCTTCGTCTTCTTCAAGACCTTCCTCTTTCTGGCAATTGTTCTCCCAATCTGCCATGGCCTACCTCTAGTCGACCTCGATTTGCTGAAGCAAAGTGAAGCATCTTCTGACATGTTGATGGCGAAAAGGGCTTGCAAAGGAAGCATTGGGGAGTGCTTGAGCTTGAGAGAAACAGATACGACGACGACGACGGATTCTGAGAGCAATAGAAGAATTCTGGCAATGCAGAAGAAGTACATCAGTTATGGGACTCTGAGAAGAGACATGGTTCCTTGTGAAACACCTGGAGCTTCATATTATAATTGTCATGCCAAACCAGCAAATCGCTATCAAAGAGGCTGTGAGATTATCACTACATGTGCTAGAGGTAACTAAGAAAGAAACCTGCACTTAAGTGTATCAATGTTTCTTATTCTTCTTTATTCCCTGAACCCCAATTTCTCTTTTGCCCCATTTTCCACTTGAAATTCCACTTTCGACTTTGATTTCCAAGCAAGTTATTGAACTTTTGAACCCAGAAAAATACTTCCATGAGCTATTACTGTTACTCTTCTGGATTCTGAGTAATCTTTTCAGTTAATGTTGCCTAATCCTACAACCAACCCCCCAAGATTTTCCCCCAAAAATCTCTAATTACATTGAAAACCCTTCAATCCGACGTTCTGTGTTAATTTGAGGGGCAAGGAACTTGAGTTTCTTAGAAATTGACAGCTAAAAGAGCTTGAATTGGCATCTCGTTTGACGGCATTTGATGAAAAGGTCAACAGAAGGATTCAAGACTTGAAACTTTGTAGTTCAGAGATGTTTTTCTCATTCAAAAGTTGAAGGTGTGCTTGCAAATTACTCAAAAGCTGAAGGGCTTATTTTTACCCCCCTTTCTCTTTCTTAGGTTATGAGATTTCCTCTATGGCCTATGGTCTTTTCCCCCAATTGTGAGCTCATATGATGTACTAGGTTGTATTGTTGAAAAGAAAATAGTATAATATAATGCATTTAATAGATATGTGGGGTGAATTTTCTGTTTCTTGAATTCCTTGTCCTAATGTAAGAATCAAGTTCGTTTACAACATATTCTTCAAAATATGTGACTCAAAGTACACAGGCAAAAAATAAAAAATTATAGATAGTTGCGAATTTGATCTGTTACCTGGATTTTCCTACACTATTACAGTAGAGAAAGATTTCTCCATATGCTTATAATGAAAGATAAAATTGACTCCTTGGTATTTCATTTCCTTCATCTAAAGTATGTTTTATAAGGATTAGAAGACGTATTAAAATGGAGTTATTGAAAAATTGTTTGTATATGGTTGCTTAATATTTCAAGTTTCAATGTGACACAGGAAACTTAACCTTTGTTTCCCTATCTTATAGATAAATTTCACGTATGAAAGTCAGGATTTTCGTATCAGATTGAGTTTGTGAGGGGAAAAAAGAGGATTCTTCTTCTTCTTCTACAAAGAAATAGAAGAAAAACTCGTGTCTAAGACCACCCTTATATCATCTGTTTAGGTGCCTACATTGAATTTCATTATTATCTGTCATGATCTAATTTTCAGTGCTTGAGTTCTGTTATGGGATCTCTCTTTTATATCTGTATATATAGAAACGAACACTCACCCAACCTCTGTTCTGTAGATCTTAACACTTGTAGTTCTCTTTCATGTCATTAATGGTTTTGAGCAATTTTTTGTGTCATATTATTGTAATTCGTCCAATCCTCAAAGTAGGAACTAGTGAAAGGCATTGTTTTGATCCGAAATGTAAAATCTCAATCCAGTTTATCTTTCAAATTTACAATTTTCTTCATTTTTTTATGCCTACTATTACATATGTTAAAGAGAAATTTCTGTTCATGAGTATTTTCAATACAAATAATTAAATGTTAGACATAAAGGCAGCTCCATGTACAGAACACGAGGGTAAAAGCAGCATCATACTTTCAGTATCTGGCGTAACGTTAAAAGTTCCTATGTTGGCTTGATCTGATCTGTCTTTGTGGAAGCCTAATAAAACTTCTAGGTATTGGTTGGTTTGATTAAAAAACAAGGAAACAGATAAAAACAAGTTTGAAAAAATTAAGCAGTAAGTGCGTGCTATGAACTAGTTACCATTTTCCCCTTTTTTGGCATTGAAGTTATGATCTTAGTGTTGAAACTGAACCATTTTGAAGTTTTTGTTGCTCATGTTTCTCACTTCAGCTCTTATACATGAAGAATAGATTTTTTTTTTGTTAAGCACTTGTATCCTCATACAGAAGATAATCTTATTTGAGACATTATGAGGTACTAAATGTAGACACCTCTCTTAGTGGAGATTTAAACCATAGTTCATTATTTTTGCGAAAATCAACCCCTTTTACTAGACTAAAGCTCTTGTTGGGGAGCATAGATTATATTATTTTTATTTAATTTTTTTACAAAAATCTTTCTTAAAAGGGACAGTGTTTCACAGCTTAAATATCACAATGGCATTCATCTTCTTACTTTGCAGTTTCCTTTGCTTTAAGCTAAAATGTAATTGATTGCTAGCTTATAAGGTTGTATGATTGGAAAGAGATTCTTTTGACAGAAGTCATCAATGTAAAGTCAAGAATGCTTTGATTTCTTGCCAAGACATTTTCATGCTGAAACAACTGTTCTTTTATTTCAACTTTACATTTTTTTTTTTGGATAAGGTAGCACCAATCACTCTTGTCTTATCTCTGAGGTGTATGCAGCACCTTATTTATTTATTTTTTGCAATTGCGTCACTTATCTTTTAAATCTGTTGCAATCTCATCCAAAGCTAACTTCCCTGTAACTCCGTTAACATGAGTACGGTGCAGCAAGCCGAGGAAGAGCGTCATGACTGGCAAGGGCGGATTCAACGGTCGGCAGAGGACGTGCTGGCAGGAACGGAGTCAGTGCTGAGCGGCGCGAGTGAGGTTGGCGAGGGAATGTAGAAGGACGGGCATGGACAGGGAACATGGAAAGGAGAGAAATCAACTCGTTTCGATGACCAAAGATTGTATCATGCAACTCGTCCTTCAAGCTCGAAGCTGGATTGCATTTGGATGTTCGTTGGGATTCCATGAAACCCAATCCGTCTGCACAAAAGGAAAATTAATAAGAGAGTGAAATTCGCAAGGAATTAAAAGGAAACAACGAAAACAGGGCAAATAAAGGTGATAGAAACAGAATAAAGAAAACAGGGGAGGGGGAGATGAGGTATTTATTTACAGGGGAAGCAGTCAGATAGATGAAGGGTGCCGAAAATGATATAAAACCTCGACAGTGTAGAAAATGGCATGGTTGCGTAGCAAGTGGGGAGCAGATTTTCTCACAATCATTTTACTCATAATCACATCCATCAAGTAATAAAGGTTCAGATTTAATATTTTATAAAATTTTTATTATAATAGTTTATAAGTTAAAAATTTTATTATATTGTATTCATTGTAGTTATAAATAATGTAGATGATATTTTAGTAATTTAAATTTATTTATATTTATAATACTGATTTTGTAAAATATTAAATCTAAACCCTCCATCTGTTTTAATTTAAGGGTGAGGATGTTTTGAGGAGATACTGAGGAAAATGATTCTGAGAGAAGCCAAAACGAAGTAAGTGTTGGGGGCACCGATTCATGGAAATGCACCATAGTCAATCTTGCCGTTGGCCAGCCGGTTGAGGGGGCATGCTCCACAGTGGCAATTGAGCGTGATGACAAGTAGGGGAGAGGATTTAACATAGTGGAAAGGATACGAATGAATCCGTAGAATAAGGATTTTGATTCGTTAAACTCCTTTTTTTTTTTTGGAAAAAAATATTTTAAAACTCATAAGTTAAAAATCTTCAATTTCAATGGCTCAAACCATATGTTTCAAAATTATAATAATTTAGATGGCTTAAAGAGAGACCATTGATTTTCTGCATACTCATTTAATGCAGCGGACATTTATTTTAGATATGAACAAGTTAATTTGTTGTATAATAATTGTAAAACTAGTGTGTTGATGTAAAGCAAATAGATATGATAACAATAATTAGTACGTACCAAACCCTCGTTCATCTTCCGCATTACACCATTAAAATCCCCTTCCCAAGACCCATTTATCTTCTTTTGTTGTCGATCTCAATCACTTGTAGATATGGAGCAGTGCAGCAGCTTTCATTATAGAACTTTGTCATGCTTGGACAATCATTCATTCAATGTTAATTTTAATGATTTAGCCTTATCCTCCGCTTGCACTTAAAAGCAATTCATCAAACCGCATAATAAAAAGCATGTCTCCCTTAATATAAGTATATCAAAATATAAACTGTCTACTTCATGATTTTACCTTAGTTGCTCTATCGTTTTTATAGATACTGTGCTTTATTGGTTTCATGATAAGACTCATTTCACATACTTATGTTAACTTATATAAAATTATTCTTTTAACATATTCTCAAACACATAGAGTACTATAGTGATAATGACAATTAACACCTCGGTCATCAGGTGGACAAAAAAAGAGATCCACAGCAGCCATAGCTCTCAACTTGGATTCTTCGAGTACACACCTGGTCGATCCCTCAACCACAGTAAGCAAACAATGACACCCTTCAGGGATAAAAAGCATCAACGTAAAGAGTCTACCCGGTCTGAAAAACCCAGAGACCCTGCAAGAAGATAGTAGCTCCGAAGTCCACATCCGCGGTGAAGAACCTTGGGCTGAAAAGCGAGAACTGGACACATCACCCTGCAAGAAACGGAGTCGTATTTGGCCTCGAGCACCTGGACGGAGGCAGCGGCTGCGGCAACGGAGTATTGCAAGAAGAAAAGAGAGTGAAAACGAAATCGTTGGAGAATGGAAGCGGTGAACGGTGGGTGTGGCCTTCTACGGGAGAGTCAATTTCAGAGGAAATGATGAGTTGATGAATGGAAGCTACGAGGTCCAGGAGAGCGATGGTGACGAGGTAGAGAGGGAGATGCCAGAGATGGGTGGAGGGGCTTGGCAGAGATAAGATGGTAGAGAGACGAGGCCTATATGTGACTTCTAACCTACGGCAAGGCAATGAAAGGGAGAGAGAACAAGGGAGGGAAGAGGAGGGAAGGTGAAGGCATTGGAAGGGAAGAGAGAGATGAAGAGGGTGGGAGGGAAAATACGAGATAAAAATTTTAAGAATTTAAAAGACGATTTTATAAATATGGTAGGTTTTGGAGGATACTTCAGACATTTCACACTCTTAAGTCTTCAATCTTCATGGAATGGAGAAAAAAACATAAGGGGAAAAGCCAAACGCACGTTCAACAGTGTTTTTCCTCAAAACGAGATAATCTCCTTCACATATTTACCTCAACTTGCATAAAAGTACTTCTCTACCACGTTCTCAAACGAGCACATTGCATGATTTGAGAAGATTAGTTAAGGCCATGTTTAGAATGGTTTTGAGCTTTAAGTTTCAAAATTTTTTAAAACCAAAGCTAGCTTTTGCTTTTTAGTTTTTGGTTTTATGTTTTTTTATTTTCAATTTTAAAAAGGTATTATGAATTAAAATAGGCAAAGTTGGTCAAGTCAGCTATTTTTTATGCTAGTTTCTTTTAAATAACTATCTTAAACATTTACATTAAAAATTACCCATTGTTATATGTAATTAAGAAGCATAATCAAGAAAAAAAGAATTCACCATCTTTCATTATTAATATAAGAACTATTTAATTAATTTGGGTAGATTAAGGATATAATATAATTTAAGCATAATAATGTGATTCAATCCCTCTTTGATAGCAAGTAATAAATTGCATTATTATAAGTTAGGAAAATTAAAATGTTGCATTAAATATAAAATTGAGATATATACTATATCAGATATTTTCACCTTACCAAGGTTAAGCCTACGGCGGCGAGGGTCGAGGCATAAGCTGATGTGGCTATTGATGGAAAGGTAAATGTGTCGAGCGAGTCAGATGGGAGTCATGAGGAGAAGGTATATGATATATCAGATAAGTTATATCTGATTTTTGAAAGGAAAGGTATCTGATACCTTATTGATACCTTTCCTTTGATACCTTTCATGAAGAGAAGGTATCTGATACCTTTCACCTTTGATACCTTTCCTTTAATACCGGTTAGGAATTTCAGTTATATCAGAATAATCAGATACCTTATTAGGATATATAATATATCAGATGCCTTATTGAAATATATCAGATACCTTTCCTTTAAAAAAAAGGCGAATCTAACATACCACAGAGTAACATCAAAATGGCATAGTCAACGTCAACTAAAATCAGTAAAACTTCAAAACCTATGAGTGTCTATGAGTGTGTTGTCCCATAACTGTAACATTAAAAACATATGAGAGAGCATCAAAACCTCCTTCACTTCTCTTGGTTCTTCCAGTTCCCTTGGATTATTTTGCAATGCAACCAACTCAGCATCATTGGCTGATAAAGTAGATTTAACAGCAATTAGTTCTTGTCTAAATCCTTCTAGCTTTTTTCAAGGTCATTCACTTGAGATTTCAAGGCTCTGCGTTTTTGCTCAAATCTTCGTTTAAGAACATTAATCTACATTTCAGCAAACACCTTAGACACTGATTGGGCATTAAAAATGAAAAAAAGCGACTGAGAAATGAGGGGATAAAATATTAGGGTTTTGGGTGGGATATATAAAAGGAATATATAATTGAGATAAAGAGGTGGCAGCTTCCTAAAATTATGGGGGGAAAACAAAACTAAGGTTTTAGAACTGCGTCGCGCCAGATCTATGCGCGACTGGTTTCTCAGAGCCTCGCGCGATTACAGGGTTACCTCTTCCACTATATTGCTCATGCCGCCTACACTACCGATACCGAAGTCGAGATCAAGGGCAGTATCAGTACGGGGAAGATTGGGACTACGGTTTCTTGCATGGTCAGGACGATCCGAGTCGATCGTAGAGGGATCATGAAGGGCGCCATGGCATTGGTCGGAATAGGATGAGAGGAGATCTTAGAAGCAGAAACCTTTTGTGAACTCTAAAATCTGAAGGTTGAGTCTTTGCCCTCTGAGCATATCACCTCTTAGCTTGATGGGTATGGGCCGATGATCACTTTGAAGGCATTACTGCTCCATTGGGCCAGCTGAGATCCAATTGTTATTACAAAGGACTCAATCCAACCTAACCCATATGGCCTCCACGTTACAATGTATATCCTGGCCCAACAAACCCGACATTCAGAAGGAATAGTGTGTGTTTGAGAATTCCGTTGGGAGAAAAGAGTTCCATTGGGAGAAAGGAGTTTACGGGGTTTTAGATGGTTTTGCGGATTTCAAGATAGTTTTATAGATTTCAATATGGTATTTACAGATTTTAAAATGATTTTATCTCTGCTTGCGTACTTCGTTAAGGAACGGAATTCTCAAACAAGCACATAATCTGCTACGAAAGGATTTGAACGCGTAGCATCCCAACTGGGTGTGATGAGAGCCACCTTTCCGTTCATCATTCATTGAAATGCCAAGATATGTTTGGATAAGCGTAATTAAAACTATTTTTTTACTTAACTTTATTCTAAACAATTTTATTTTTTTAATAATATATGTAACAAAAATTCCTTGAAACATTATCCTTGAAACAATGAAACATCTGTGGCAATTATTCATTTTCAGTTCCAACAATATTGGGGTTTTTTTTTTGGGGGCCGGGGGGTCAGATGTGTTATTGGTTCTTACGCAAGTATAAAACACCGACCACTACTGAGATGCCCAGAACGGCCGCAGGAACAGCCCAATATTGCCTTGTCAACTGCAACAACTTCTCCGAATAAACTGCGGCTTGATTCTTGGAGGAAGCAAGTGGTGAAGTGTCAAGCTCACCAATGCAAAACTTCTCCATAAGTTCTCTCGCACTTTGGCTATGGCCAGCATCCTCAAATACATCTGTTACATCTTTCCCTTCATCAGAGTAAAAAAAAACAGGGTTACGGTAGTTGTTAACAATTTGGCGATAGTTTCATTTTCTTTTCTGCAAAAGCATGGACACCATAGAATTCAAGGCATGTTGCAAGTTGAACATATTGCTATAACACATGTCCCACTCTGACAAGTGACAAGAATAATAAGGATGGCGCAGAAATATGTTCGAGCAAATACCCTAAGAAAGGACAAGAGAGTAACAATTTTAGTAGTACGAGAGATTAGAACCTCTGTCCTGATGAGATAATTAACGATCTTGCCATACTTTTTTACAATGCATATGAATAATTTGAATGACGTAGTTTTAATGATCAGAATTTTTAGAAAGTAATACTGGAAATAAAGGATAACAAGAAGAATTGAAAAATTAAAAATGGAATGTGAAAATATGACAAGATACACAAAGGATTGTTGTGCAGTCCCTGTTTCTTAGTAGCTTGAGGTGTAAATATGGTAGCTTGTCCATCAATGTTCGTGTGTAATGTTTTTTATCCATGCTTAGTATGATACTGAAAATAAAGGATAACAACAAAGAATTTAAAAATTAAAAATGGAATGTGAAAATATGACAAGACACACAAAGGATTGTTGTGCAGCCCCTGTTTCTTATTTGTGTTAAGCTTGAGGTGTAAATATGGTAGCTTGAGCATCAATGTTCGTGTGTAATGTTTTTTATCCATGCTTAGAATGGTGGTTTGGTAATAAGACAGAATATGATAGGAAGCACAAGTACCTGTTGCAAGAAGAACTACTTCATCTCCCCGGGGATGTTCATCCAAATATGAGGTCACATCATAGACCTGCATTCATAAATCATAAAAAATGTTACCAATTAGAGACAAGAAGATAGGGAAGAGGAGAGAGCAAGTGAATGCTTCAAACTTTTCTTTTTTAACATAAGATAAAGATGGAAGAGAGAGAGATAGGAGACACAGGAGCTATACAAGTAGCAACCTACAAAGCCTATTACATAATGTAAATATATGAAAGGTAACCAAAACTTTTCACAAATAATTATTGAACTTCGTTGTCTAGGCTGAAAACAATGCCAGAAAAACATCCAAGAGCCCAATAATTTGAAAATTTCAGCTCCGACGCATTCTAAATACCAGCAGACACGTTTCACTTATTCTTAAAACTTTCAATACACGAAAACTCAAAATTACAAGTGCAGAGCTAAACAAGTCCAAACAGATATGAAGGGCAACCAATGCCTCAACTCTCAAGAAACCAACAATAAAAATTTGCCTGCTCTTACTGAATGGCAATACTCAAATAACACTCACTTCTTCATAAAAAGGCTAGTTAAATCCCAACAAGAAGAAGAAATATAAAAATATTCTATGCATGACCAGCATGAAAGTAGAACGGTACTCAGCAGTAGAAAAATACCTATCAGAGTGAAAGATAAAATTTAAGCAAACAATTTTAAGCAAATAATCTTACCTTGCCATCAATAACGACCCAGCAATCATCTTTGATGTTATGCTTGGAAGCATCTTGCATGGTATAGAGCTAGGAAATGGTTGGCATGTTAGCAAGTCTTTCGGCCTTTTATGCTTCAGAGTTGAAAGAGAGCTTCCCTAATTGGAAGAGGCTGAAATGTAAAGCAGCAAACTCAATGATACAATCGTGATTCTTATTCCTAAGATGGAGAGGCCATAAAAAAGATTTATGCCCAAAATCCATGTTTAATGTATGCCCAAAAATGACTTGGGCCAGACCAGTTTGAGACCTAGCATCCAAGACTAGCCCAAGATGCGGTGCACCAAGAGTCCCAACGGTCCAGCGTCTAGGGAGCATATAGAAGCACACTCAGGTCTTGTGTTCAACGCCAGCTTCTAACAAACGTCAGATCAGGCAGTTAGAATCTGGATATCTAGCGGTCACAACCCCAAGATTCTCGGCGGTCAATACACACAGCAAACAGGCACTGAAGTCGGGAAACAAATATTTATTTTTACTCTACTCTCCTCTCTAAACATATAGAATGACATAGGCTGCTGATTATCCGATCTATTCTCCTCACTTCTACTATCAAGCTCTTTGTATTCAAGCACATCATCATCAATACAAATCCCCTTTTATTTTCTTTATCCGCCTCACGATAATAGCAGTAGTCATTTTTTCATGCAATTAGCACTGTTGGTGGCTTAGATTCACTCAGTTTAAACTAAACCCAATTTCTCACTAAAATTAGCTCAAACATCTAATATTAGCGAAAAAATTATTTCAAAAATTATCCGTAGTAGAAAGGAAGCAAATTTAGTTTGCAATCAAGGTCAATCTTGGAAAAGCTTATGACAGGTTGAAATGGTATATTATTCATGATGCTCTTAAGGCTGTGGACATAGAAGATAAGTTATGTGATGTGATCATGGCATTTATCTCTGGTGCCTCCTTCCATGTACTTTTGGAATGGAGAATCTATGAACACATTCGGCTTTGAAAGAGGTATTTGGCGAGAGGATCCTATTTCTCAGTATATTTACAACATGCATGGAGAAATTGAATTATATTATTAAGGAGGCTATTGATGATGGTTTGTGGAATCCCATTCAGCTCAGCTCAGGAGGACCTCAAATTCCCCATCTTTTCCTTGCTGATGATTTGATCTTTTTGGGGAAGCATCTACTTGTCAGTGGATGTAATGATTCAGTTTATCACCAGTTTTTGGGAAGCACTAAGACAAAATATGAAATGAGCTAAAGCAAACTGAAGCGAAGAAGTAATACCCCAGAGCATGCATAATCCATCATGACTGACTCCATTTTCAACTTGTTGTAATTATAATCAAATAAAAAGTCTGACTAAATCTTCAATTCACTGTAATTTTAATCAAACAAGCTTCACGATAAAATTCAGAAACAAATTGCAAACTTATCTATCAATGCAAGTATTAACCAATGCCTTACAGATCAAATTCAAAGATGGGTAAGTGAAGCACCTGAAAACCCGGTACCAAGATCAATGGAGGAAGTGAATAGGGGACTGCACGAGGTCAACGGCGAAACCCACAGCTTAACGACGACAGGGAAAAGATAGTGAGGCTTTGGAGGTCGCCGAATCCAGGGTAAAACATGGACATTGAGGGGTAAAGGAAAAATTAATTTTTACCCTCCAATTTTAATTCACTTGTATTCTAACCCTCAAGGTTCGTTTGGCAACACAGTAGAAAAATACTTTTACGTAAGTCAAGGAAAATATGTGAAGGAGATTATCTCGTTTTACAAAAAATACTGTTGAACGTGTTTTTGGGTATAAGTTAAGCTTTGACAAACAACCATAATATCTTCTCACCTCAATCCCAAAAGAAAGCTATAAATTCTGACATTTAATATGTCATGCAATATGTGGATAAATAGATAGAATCTATTTATATCCATCAACAGACTATAAGTACTTATATACTTTTGAAGTGTCCTACAATTTATGTTCTATTTAATAAAAATATTTTAATTGTTCTTTCTTATAACTCCCACGAATATCTATTGTAATGAATTATGAAGAAAAAGAAATAATAAAAAGAAATTATGGAATATAAGATTTAAAAATTAGGATAGTTGAAATATTTCGTTTGATAAAGTATGGAAGATGTGACATTTCCAAATTACAGTATTTATAAAAAATATTTGCATATCACTCTACCTCAGACACAGACACACACACACACACAAACATCCAACCTTAATCAACGGAGGAAACAAAATATGATTGTGAATGATGCAGGATTGTGTTATTTGCTAATATGATTTTGATTATTCATAAAAGAAGATATTATAGTGTCGCCGCTCATTATCTCTTTGATGCAACTCAAAATCACGTGAAATAGTTAACACAGTTTTAGAAGTTTGTTTTTTAATTTTAGTGGTGGGTAAGTTTCCTTGAGATAAACTTACAAGTTACTTTTTTGTTTTTGATACAAACTTACAA
>JANTPZ010009982.1:0-12209 GCA_025593235.1 Vachellia pachyceras | reverse complement strand
TCATAATCATCACACCCAGATTCCTTGTATCCTTGGCAACTAAAGAAGCAAATATTCCATAATCCCGTCGGGAGAATCTGGTGAAGTTATTCCCTTTGCTTACTATGCATCTGGTGTATATGTACCAGAGGATCCTCTAATCTTCAGACATAGAGGCTGGATTGAAATGTAACCGTTTGTGCTCACCCTCGGGCTTTAACACAGCCAACACCTTTTCTACAGATCTTTCCACAAAAGCATCTGAAGGGGCCTCGCATATACCAAGCCAATGATTAATAACTTTGGCCGACAGTTTAATTTGTTTCCCCTAATTGTAGTTTGTAGCGTGTCTGCCCTCTATGGCCTCTTCTCCATGGGTTCACCCTTATCAACCTCTAACTCAGCAGTTTCAGATTGTAGTAGAATGTTCTTACTACATTAAGACTGTAAGATAGTTGATTCCCAATCCAGGGTTCATACTGCTTTAGAAACTCATACAAGTCCAAATTTAATTCTTTTTTAATATGTTCTAAATCAACGTAAATAGTAGGGGAAATTTTCCTCTTAGCAAATGACTCATCATATCGTGCTTCATCATTCGGTTGTAGAGGATGAACCACATACCCTTCTGGATTTGAAGAACTTGAAGATTGTTCTGCCATTTTTGCCTAGCCGTTCTTCTTACGTGGGAAGTTAATCTTGTCTGTTGTGGAATTCACACCTATGCTTTGGATGTATGTCAATGACTAGCAAACTTAGCCGTCGAGAGTTACAGAGATGTATTCTCATTCAAATGTACTTATATTTCTCGGTGCAATTAGGACAATCACTATCAGACGTACACCGTTTACATTTTAGAAGGATAAATTTCTCATTCGAATGAGTCGTATGACATTCGGATGAGAACTTACGACGCATTTTAATGGTTCACACGTCCAGTCAAGGTTCATTCAAATGTACCTCTGTGTTGTCATTCTGAAATTTTCACTCTGATAAATCCAAATGGTCTAGCACCTATGCCTCAATCAAGTTATATGCCATTGGAATTGAGTTGACGGCAGTAGAATTTGACCCCCACTCGAATGTGATCAATTCCCATTCGAATGCGAGCAGTTCCCATTCGAATGTTTCCCCTTATTTCATATAAATGTCCGTACAATTTTCCGCCAAAAAATTCTTAATTGTCTGGTGTTGTCGTTATGGGTTTGAGGGGAGTACATTTCATTTAAACCGCGTTAACGACCTGAGGAACTAACATCCTATAAAATTTTACACCAATGAAGATAACATTTACATGTATATACATTTGCATTTAGTAGTATCTACATAAACTTTTACATTTTCCCCAAACAGAAATGAATATATACAACCAAAATTTTTTTTCAGCTCAAACATGTTGTGATACGCTCACGTATGTGGTTAATATCCTTTTCAGGAAATGGTTCATCACCCTCAAACATCTGCAATATGAAAATTCTCTAAATCATTAAGTATAAATTAGTTGCATTAAACAATAAAAAAATAATATACCTCTTTACTGAACTCAGTTATTCATAAGGAGTGACATTATATATGTGTCTCAGCACATATAACCCACATAAATTGGACTGCACGGGCTACCTACGAGTCTATTACAAGAACAGGTTATTAGCAAAATCATAAGTATCATGCACTTAGTTCTGGGAGCGCTCATGTTAAGAAACAAGCATCAAGTACTTACTTTTGGTGCGATCCAGGCAGGGTCTCTCACACGATTCTTGTTCTTACCCAGATGATCAACTTGGTATGCTCTCATAGCCCTATCATCAAAATCAATGTTGTAGGTAAGTGATGAAAAAGGCATAGAATCACTAAAACATAAGAAAGCTTACAAATTAATTGACTTCTTCAATTCCTTCACAGGAGACTGGTGAAGGGAGCACAAAAAGATGACGCTATTCTTCGGCAAGGATAGGAGGACAAGTTGCCAGTGCTGCCTACAACGAATTAAAGCCGTTCAATGATCGAGAAGCTATATACCCATTGAATTAAAGATGTTATGAATCATTAGTAAGCAAATACTTATGGATGAAGGGGGCTATGAAACACTCAAATCCTCCTCGCATGAACCTGCTTGTCAGGAATTGGTGTCTCAAGGCAGCTATGTTCCCTTTCTCTTGTGTATGGACTGGGCAGAGGAATCCAATTTTACGGTTGAGCCCGATTGCAACCAATGCTCTCTACATATACCTATTTTGAACAAAGCATTCAGTAAATGTTTGTTAAAGTATTTTGTTTACAACTACTTTAAAAGAGGAGGCTTACATCAGGAAAACCTGGACGACCACACTGGTTAGCTCCTGCCCTCAATCCAGAAGGGACACTAAGTTCTCTCGTTCAACTATTACGATCATTTCCTTCCCCACAACGTCCTTGTCCATTGTCAATGTGACTTATGCAAAGGACTCGTCATGGGCCATCGAGAGGATCCGTTCTATGGGAGTCCGCTGGGGCGAAGGATGGATTTGCACTTGAGGGGGTCTCTCATCTATAATACAAGTTGGCCTCTCAGATAGGACCCTGGTCTACTATTTAGAGTTAAATGATGTCACCATTTCGTCCATCATCTGGCTCTTTCGAGCTTCGAACTTCGCCTCAAACATAGCTTCTGCCTCTGCTCTGGCCTCTGCCTTCACGGCAGCCAACAGAGAATCCAATTCCTCTTTGGTCACTATACTTGGGGCAGAAGCAATAGCTGGGAACTTCACCTCGAACGTGGCTTCTGCCTCTGCCTCTGTCCTCGCCTCTGCCTTCATGGCAGCCAATAGAGAATCCAATTCATCCTTGGTCACTATATTTCGGGTAGAAGCAGGTGGTCTAAACACATCTCTTAAGCCCAAGCCGCAGCCAATACCCCTCAGTCGCCCAAGACAATCAGGTTTGCCCACAGCTGCCGTCAAAACATCATTGTTCAAAGAGGCCTGAAGGTCCCGGATGCTTCTTGCTGTTTAAATATGTCTTGTGTCATAAATAGCACACATTAAGATCTCATGTACTCAAGTCAATAAAGCAAACGATTTGCGCATTTACAATATTTTCAGCAATTATTTGAGCATGTTCGCTAGTGTATTGCCCACTTTTTTGTGTGGGCATACTTCCAGCAATCCTCTCTACGTATAGGAGAAGGTGGAGTGACGATGGTGGAAGGGTCGGATTGAGCCTGTTCCTCCAACCTCCTCCTCTTCGCCTTCATAATTTCTTTTTCGGCCTTCACGTAGCCACCCCGACCCATTGTGTGAGGGCAGTCATTCTTGCGACCAATGTCGCTGAATTTAGTCCTTTTAGCCTAGATTCATTTTTATGAAATGGTTAAACGTCAAAGACAATAATCCGTTTCTTAACCAAAGATGTGAAATTAAGGTTGACATAAATGGAACCTACCATAGCTTCTGGAGTGGTCCGAAGTCTACAAAATTCTTGCCAAGTGTCATCATTGATGAACGGGTACTTGGTGCAAGGAGTAGGGCGAGGGTCACTGGGTTTTACCAGAGCATGTACATATGTATGAGCCATGTGTGTTTTGAAGCCCCTCCACCTGGTGCAGCAGAATGACAATGTCTTCTTCTTCAAGGTGGCATCTTCTGGTACGTCGTACACGGCCTGCAATGGTTACAATTCATTCTGTTAGTAACAACACGATATAAATGTCTGCAAGGCCGATATAAAACTTTATATACCCAGAGTGTGTCCCATATATTGTTCTTTGCACTTTCTGGCACTTTGCTCCACCTCTCTTCCAGGATGCTTGCCTTGGTGCTTGCAAGGAGGGCAACATAACTGATATACTTGGTGGCGTTGGGTCCGACGGGGTTCTTATAGCTATCATATTCTATCTCTATCTTGTTCCCCTCCTTCTGTTCTTTGGATAGGTCCTTCAATGTGGTTCCACTCCTTCCACAAGATATCTGGGTGGGGAAGCTTTCACGGACGATTTGACTAGTTTGTTCCTCCATGTTAATATGGAAATGGAAATATGATAACTGTTATATGAAGAGAAACGACAAAGAAACACAAATAGAAGAAGAGAAGTTTACAGAAACTTGTCTCTGAAGCAATATAACAGAAGAGAAGGTTACCAAATGACACGTTACTTGAGGGAGGATTTCGTAAGTGAAAATATGAGCAGAGTGAGAAGGGAGACCAACGACCGCATTTAAAGCGACAAGATGGCCCATTTAATGTGACACAACTTTCTACACTCAGAGCAAAAAGAATGGTGTAGAAGTTTAAATTTCTAAACCGTAAGATCACAGCAACGGTTTAAACAAATGGAAATCTAAACCGTACATTTGAACCAGGGTGTACAAGTTGATATGAAGACATTTGAATGATACTTATCATTCATTCGAATGAGCATAAAGCAACGATTTAACTTCTATTCATTCCTGCAAATGAGTTCTCCATTCGAATGAGACATTTCAGTCATTCGAATGTACACGGTTACTATCCTACACCTTAAAAGTTGCCTTTGGGTCAGAGAGAAACTTTCTACATCGAATGAAGGAAGTAAGGTTTAGAAAGTCTGGGTCTTGGAAATTGGAGTCCATTCGAATGACACAATTCACTCATTCGAATGGATAAATGTCATACGTTCTACACCGTTGAGATATCTTCGGTTTGGAAAGAAAACTTTCTACACCATAGGCAAGAAGTAAAGGTTTAGAAAGTCTGGGTGCTGGCAATTGGAACCCATTCGAATGAAAAACTCCGCTCATTCGAATGGCTAAATGTCATACGTTCTACACCGTTGAGAAATCAACGGTTTGGAAAGCAAACTTTCTACACCGTAAGCAAGAAGTAAAGGTTTAGAAAGTCTGGGTGCTGGAAATTGGAGCCCATTTGAATGACACATTTGAGTCATTCGAATGGCTAAATGTCATACGTTCTATACCATTGAGATATCTACGGTTTGGAAATAAAACTTTCTACACCGTAGGCAAGAAGTAAAGGTTTAGAAAGTCTGGGTGCTGGAAATTGAAGCCCATTCGAATGACACATTTGAGTCATTCGAATGGCTAAATGTCATACGTTCTACACTGTTGAGATATCTACGGTTTGGAAATAAAACTTTCTACACCGTAGGCAATATGTAAAGGTTTAGAAAGTTTGGGTGTTGGAAATTAGAGCCCATTCGAATGACAAACTTCACTCATTCGAATGGCTAAATTTCATACGTTTTACACTGTTGAGATATCTACGGTTTGGAAATAAAACTTTCTACACCGTATGCAAGATGTAAAGGTTTAGAAAGTTTGGGTGTTGGAAATTGGAGCCCATTCGAATGACAAACTTCACTCATTCGAATGGCTAAATGTCATACGTTCTGCACTGTTGAGATATCTGCGATTTGGAAATAAAACTTTCTACACCGTAGGCAAGATGTAAAGGTTTAGAAAGTCTGGGTGCTGGAAATTGGAGCCCATTCGAATGACAAACTTCACTCATTCGAATGAAGTGTATGTAAGTCTCATCAGAATTATTCTTCCCCCATCCTGGCTTACACCGCTGAAGATATCACTTTACTATACAAATTTCCACTTTCAGACATTGAAATTACACTAATGTTTTATTCTCCAATGTTGAGACAATAAACTTTCACACATGAATTTACATCATATACAAATGTAGGTGCATAACTCCCCTATAACCTGTCCCTGCCCCTTCCTCGCATGGGAGACAACTTATTTCTTCGACTTGCTGCAATTACATTGTCTCGCTCGGCCAAAAGACGTGATGTTGTGATAGCTGGTTGTCTACGCCATGTGAGACCAGGAGGTGACTATGGCAGATCAGTCGGTGTCGAGGATGTACATCCATCACCACGATATTGGATTACACGAGACGAGTTTTGGCTGACATTACTACAGACGGTAGTTGTCCTAAGTTCTCTCTCGTTTGGAATAGGAAATCTCATCTCCACATCGACGTCATGCTGCATGGGATATTCAGCTGCTTCCTCATCGATAACTACTTCTGAGCACATTCCAGGCTACAAAATGAACAGAAAAATTAGCTTCAAATGTTGATGACCAATATTTCACTAAAACAAACAAAATATGACAAGTGACTTTTGTACGTTATATAATGTGTGACCACTTTGCAAATCAACATGGATCCCCACCCTGTTGGAGTGCGACTTCTATAAAAGGCCCTTCCACAACGTGGTCTTAACGTTTGTTGAGGTTCTTGGGATGGTGTGTCGTAGCTGGTTGGAGCTTTACGTTTTCCACTTGTGCCACCAGATGTTTGAGCATGTTTACAAGTTGCTCGGTTGTGTCCTGTTTGATGACATACACTGCATTTAGATGTGGATCCTCCTTTTGATAACTTATCATGTGGAGGTGGAGGCAAATCAAATGACATATCACCACATTGTTGTGTTACTTGGTCTCCCCGGGGCTCATGTCCTTTAGCCATTTTCTGCCTTCCTACAGATTCTTCAGTTTGGATCCTAATCTTCCTAGGTCTCCCTGGCAAGGTACACAATGGTGGTGGTTCCATAGGCTGGAACTTCTCAATGGACAAGAATTTTTTTCCTTTAACAGGTTGATACTTGGTTCTATAGGAAGATAGATATGTATCTTTATGGAAGAATCTAGATATTTGGGTAATTGGATCTATTTTGGAATGATATAATGCACATATTGCATGCTGACAGGGTATGCCAGTCAAGTCCCAAGTCCGACAAGTGCACTGCTTCCTATTAATGAACACCGTATGCCTATAATCCCTTTCAGTTAATTCATACCCATCATCACCATTATAGAACACACTACAACCATTTGCTAACTTCTTATTGTCCTCAAATAAAGAAACACTCTTTGGGGTGAAGTTCCCCTTCCACATACTTACATTTTTTTTCACTGCCTGCCCACTTAGTCATCAATTTGATCCTGATCCTATCAATCATTGCAATAATGGGTAGATACCTCAATTCAATAATCCAGGCATTAAAGCTCTCCTTAGATTGTTATCTACAATCCATGACAAACATCTGGTGCTAAAATAAGCTCTGACCCAACATTTTGGAGGATATGAAATTGCTGCTTTTGCTACTCTCTACTTAGTGATCCCATGGCTTTCAAGTTATCCTTGAATTGTTCTTCAAAGGTGCTCCATGCACATGAGAAGAACTTCTTCTTCAACTCATTTCCTCTCCATCTTTTACTCTAATTACCATATATGTGCCTAGCACATAGTCTATGCTTAGCCTCAGGTAAGACCTCCAACACTACCACATGCAAACCTTGTACATATATAACCGAGAAATTGCAATTATCATTTGAAAGGACAATTATGAAATTCGTGAACTTCACAATAAAACAAACCTTCTGCATGTCAGACATAATAGTAATACGCTACCCATTTTCCAAATCTAATGATGTCTGCAACCATTTAAGAAACCACCTCCAGTTGAGAGTGTTTTCCTTCTGAGTAATCCCCATAGCTATTGGAAAGAGGGAATCATTTGCATCAAGTCCGACCGCTGTTAGCAAAATGCCTTGAGTGTTTCCTTTGAGGAAGGTTCCATCTACCCCAATTATGGGTCTGCAGCTTGCCTTCCACCCAGTCTATGATTGACAAGTTGAAAAATATCCTTTTATTACGTAAATTCATAGTTTAACAATTATCAACACAAAAAAGTTAATAATATTCTTACCTTTGAAACATGGAAGCATAATAAAATCTACTGAACACCCTTTAGCCATTTTCACGTGCCTCTTTCCTCAACTCGATTGATATATCAGATCCAAGATTAGAGATCTTTAGTTCATTGCAATACGCTTCCAATTTATTGAAATCATCAATATAACCCCCTTCCAACTCTTCCATAATAAGCCTCTTTGCCTTCTTACACTTGTATTTGCTCACATTCAGTTTCAAGTCAATCTCAACATCTTTCTTCATGTTTGCAACTCTATATTTCGGCCTCTCCTGAACCTTCCTCCTGAAATAAGCCGCCAACCATTTCACTGTTGCCTTAGGGTTCTTAAAAACCCTACTACAACTGTGCTCTAATAATAAAGTCTTGATTATAGGCCTGGATTTGACCCATCTTTAGAAGCATATAAGACAAACGGGCATCCCTTTTGACATTTGGCCTGAACTCTCCATGGCTCACTTTTAACAAGCCTCAACTTCACTCCTGCTTGTATGGCATAGTCATCTATTGTACGAACAAGCTCATTTTTATTTGCAAATGTCTCACCAACCATGAAAAAGGACCTCGACCCAACTGTATCTTGTTGGACCCTCACTTCTATTTGAGGCCCATTAATGTCATAAATGGCAAACTCATCATCTTTATGATCACTGCCATCATCACTAACAACTACCGACACCGACTTACCTGTGGGGCTTACATGATCATCTTCATCGTCACTGTCATCATCACTACTGTCATCCCCACTACCACCCCCTTCACTTTTTAGGTCCTCACTATTGTCACTATATCCATCATTTTCTCCATTATCATGACCTACCGTACCGATTTTCACTTTTGCTTCCTTCTCCCCAAAGTTGATAGTGAAATTGCTTGAATAACCAACCTCAGCTCTTAAACTCTCTAAAAACCCAAAATCCTCATCACTAACCTCTTTTCCAAGTACGACAGCACTATCCCCACCACACACCATCAAAGCTTAATCCTACATTAATTTCTATTACTCAGAATATAACGGTATTACAATACAATCACCGAAAAACAAAGATCACAGTGGGTAATGAGTCACTCCAACTTCACTTCATAAACAAAGTTGGATTTTTTCATTCGAATGAGGATTGTGACGCATTCGAATGAGTTCAGCATGGCAAACACTCTTAAGAAGAAAGGTTTAGGGAGTTAAATGACGTGTGAGCTGACTTGGTCATTTATCCTACTTGGCAAACGGCTCACGCTTCCATTGGCCCAGGTGAAAATTTATGCATTTTACAAACTTCCGTGGCGAATCTGGTCCCAAGAAAACTTTCGGATACATAGTGCTTTAACATGTGTACTTTCGTGGCAAAAATGCTACTTTACCTTTCAAATTATATCATAAAAGGGATGGAAAATATCGCACCCCCTAAGGCTTCAATACACTTGTTGAAGATGGTTATGCTCGTGTACGTACCCCTTTGCCTTGCACACATCTGAAGTCTCAATATGACTCCTAAAATTTCAGCAATAGCTGCAAGAACACTGCACAGTTTGCAACTGAAGCCGCCACATAAACAGTTCTCTCTGTCAGCTTTAAGCACACCTCCGCAACCCATTGCCGGCCAGTATCTAATATACACTCATAAGTCATCATCCACTTCGTCAATTGTAATACAGTTTTCCTAATTGTAAACTAATATCCACTTTATGCTTTTTCCTGTTGGGGAAAGAATTTGTAGTCTCCGGCCAAATCCATATCTCTACATCCATGAAAGAAACTACCCTTAACATTATTTTGGTTAATAGCATCCTTTGAGTTGAAGAGTTTACTGCAACGAGAGACCCACATGTCCCAACAGATGTAACCAAACAACGTTGATTGCGGTAGTTTCTTCGTATGAATCTAACCCGCCTCATGTGTCAGGTTCCACTTGACCCAGTCCACTCCTTGCAAAGAAGAAGAGAATGTGTCTCAATGTATAGGTGCAACCACAAACCTCCAACTGTGTATACAGTGTTGCTGCAATCTCTAATTTTAGTTTTTTATAAGATGCCAAATGAACTACTTATTAAATTTTTCCTATTTCATCATTATTCGTTATATTAGTCTCATGCATTTCTCACATGACTCATGATCACCTCACTCATATTATTATTAACAAGGGTAAATTTAAATTGCGTAAAATCACTTAAAAAAACTAATCACACTCCCCAATCCATTTTGGCTACTGTAAGAAAGTTAAAAAATATTTGTAAATAAAACTAGAAGAACTACTAAATGTTACACATAAAAAATAAAATTGAAGAGTTATTATTTTTGCCATAAATGTTGCATGAATTAAATGCAGTTTCTAAACATATTGGAGCCGGAATATCCCGAGGATCTGAATTTTTATTAATTAGAAGACAAAAAATGGTTCACATGATTTTTTGCTCAGTTTGAAAGATAAGTCTGTTAAAGTACATGTGGCAGCCATCGAATCTCCCAACCCACACAAGCCTCTGACGTTCAGCCTTATAATCATTATCACGCAGCGGCAGCACACAGCCCCCTTCACTGGTCTTTCCTTTTCACCCTATTTCCTCTCTTCTGCTTCGGAGGGAGGAATTCAATTTACACACAAAAATTTCTTTCCCCCATCAATGGCTTTCTCTTCTGCGCTTGACGGCTTTCTCCTCACTGCGTGTAAACCTCGCAATGCTCTTCTTGCTACTCCATCCCAATCTCTCTCACGGTTCTCCTATCCTGTTTTTGTTAAAACTCCAAAACATCTGAGGGTAATGCGAAGTACCTCTGTCAAAGCTTCATCATCATCTTCGCCTATCTCTTCCACAGCTCTTGCGGAGCCAGAAGGCATTAAGGTTGTCTCTCCATTGCCTTATTCCACATATATATCTGTGTTCTGTATTGCCAACATTTCATTTCCCTGTTTTGTAGATCAGCTTGGTTCCCACAAAGCCGATCGAAGGTCAAAAAACCGGTACCAGTGGGCTCCGAAAGAAGGTATTTTTCGTTCTGCATGTATTCCTTTTGAACTGTCTTTCGGGGAAAATGTAATTTTACTTAATCCTATCTCACTCTTTGAAGTTATGTGTGATTAACACATGTCATTTGAACTAGGTTTTTAGATTTAGCAGGTGGATATGAAAGTTATGATTGATGTAATTTGCAATCTCCATTATTCTTAAGTAGTGGTAGAAGCGATATTGTTTGTTTTCCTTTTCATTTCGGGCAACTACGTGTATTCTGTAGGTGAAAGTGTTTCAGCAAGAAAATTACCTTGCCAATTGGATCCAGGTATGATGTTTATGTTTATATGCAGTGTTTAACTATGCGACTATGTACTTTTCTTTCAAGGTCTGTATATATATATATTGTTCACCTGCAGGCATTGTTTAATTCACTGCCTCCAGAGGACTACAAGAATGGATCATTAGTTTTGGGAGGCGATGGTCGCTACTTCAATCTGGAGGCTGCACAGGTCTATATTTTTCCTTTTTATCATTATTAATTCCTACAGCAATAAATCTTGTAAATTGTGATGTTCATGAGAATTAACCTCCCTATTTTGTTCTTTATTCTGTATTTCTTTCATGATGCAGATGATTATCAAGATTGCTGCTGGAAATGGCGTAGGAAAAATTTTAGTTGGCAAGTAAGTGTTTTGTTTTGTGATCTTTCAAATGATTTTGCTATAATTCATAGGAAGAAAGATGTAAATAAAGAGATACTGGTAAATATTATAGGAGTACATTGGTTAATAATGTGGAACTGTCTACTATCAGTTATCATGAAAGTAAGGCATTAGTGTTTAAAATTGACGATTTTCCTGAAGCTTGATGTCTGGATAGTGAATGCTAATGCACATAGATCTCATGTAACTTGGACACTATTGTTTTAGATCTAAATGAAATTTAATGTAAATCTTTTGTGAACTAGAACTAGGCTTTATTTTCCTGTTAATACTAATTTATTTTCTTCAAGCAGTTTGAGTTGACATCGCTCTATTATTTTTTCTTGACGTATGAGTTGTGTAAGCTTTTCTGTGCAGAAACTGAAAAATACTACTACTATTGCAGGGAAGGTTTATTATCAACACCGGCTGTTTCTGCTGTAATAAGGAAGAGGAAGGTAAGCTAGTCTGACTTGGTTCAGCATATACAGCATTATATCAACTGCTAATACGTTCTTTGACTTATTTTCTGGAACTGCAACAGGCAAATGGAGGATTTATTATGAGTGCAAGCCATAATCCTGGTGGGCCAGAATATGATTGGGGTATTAAGGTGATTTAATCTTTTCTGATTCTCATGCATCAAATGGTCATGGTTCAACTTTTATGATGGGTGTCACATTGCAGAAGTAGATGGTGTTTCACATTCAATGAGGATAAGTTCATATCTCGAGAAGCCTTTGTGATTCAAAAGTTGCAATTTGCTGAAATATATAATGCTTTTGTTTTGTGTGTGCACGTGTTTAAAACTTATTTGACACAATTGGATATGTGGATTTTTAAGTATCTTATGCAAATCAAATATAATTTTTTGCAGC
>JANTPZ010009980.1:0-10941 GCA_025593235.1 Vachellia pachyceras | reverse complement strand
GGGGTAGGCTCACTCGTCTTTCTGAGCCTCATCAGAGAACTTTGTGGTAAGTACCAAGTGAAGCTTCTAGCATTACTAGAGACATGCTATAGTGGTTCTAAGGCAAGGAAAATAGCCAGCAAGCTAGGTTTTCCACATCAGTTCATTGTTGACTCCCAGGGGTTTAGAGGAGGTTTATGGATGTTATGGAAGGATGAAGGGTGCATCGCTCAAATAGTGGGTAACTCAGACCAGTGTATCCATCTAGAGGTGATCTCAAATGGGATTTGTCATTTCTTTACATGTGTCTATGCTAGCCCGATTATGGCTAAAAGAAGAGAACTGTGGAGGCATCTCAACGCATTTGGTGAAGTTGTTGAAGGCCCTTGGTGCGTAAGTGGTGACTTCAATGGAATTCTCTATGAGTATGAGAGGCATTCACGGAGGAGAATGCACGCTAATATCGACAGAGACTTCAGTGGCTAGTTCCAGGATTCTTGCTTATCTCATATCCACACGATCGGGCTCGTTTACACTTGGAGAAGGGAAGGGTGTGAAAGCAAACTTGACAGAGATCTGGCTGATGACACTTCTCTTGAGATCTTCCTAGAGGTAGAGGTAACGGTGCTCTTTAACTACAAGTCTGACCAAAAACCTCTCTTGATGAGAACGGAATGTCAAGCAAGGCCTTCTAAGCGATTCTCGCCTTTCAGGTTCGAAGCTGCCTGGCTGTTGCATGATGGGTTCCGCAGCTTTATGGACTCAACTTGGGTGCCTGACACACCCTGGCTGGAAAACGTAAAACAATTTGCAGAGAAGATTGGGTTATGGCGTAACGATGTTCATGGACACCTGGGGCGTAGGAAACGGTGAGTCCTAAGCAGGCTTGATGGAATCACTAGGAGCATCGCTGATGAGCTTCCCTCCTCGATCCTTTGGCTGTAGAAAGAACTTTGGTCTGAGTTGGAAGACATTATACTGCAAGAGGACCTAATATGGGCACAAAAAGCCATATTTGAGTGGTTTTCATTAGGGATAAAAGCTCACGCTACTTTCATAGAAGAGCTAATGCCAGGAAGAAGATTAATAGAGTGGAGCCCTTAAGGAATGGAGATGGAAGTTGGCTATACGACCCTAAAGAAATCAAAACCGCGTTAGTTAACTTTGACCGGACGTTATTCAAGGAATAGGGTGAAGGTCAATATGTCCGGAGTACTCAGCTTCACTTTCCTATCCTATCGCCAGAAGCACTACAAGGCATGGGGAAACACATTTCCCATGAGGAAATTGAACAAGCGATTCGTAGCATGGGACCGTTGAAGGCTCCTGGGCCAGACGGTCTAAACGCTCTTTTCTTTCAATCTCAGTGGTCCAAGATTAGCTCTACAGTGTTTGATTTCATGAACAAGGTCTTTGAGAACCCACAGGGCATTAAGGATATCAACCTTACTTCATTGGTTTTGATCCTGAAAGTCGAGAACCCTGAGGACTTGAAGGATTTCCGACCAATTAGTTTATGTAATGTTATATATAAACTCTTGACGAAGGTGGTAGCCAACAGATTGAAGCCTAATCTTGACTCGATTATTTCACCCAACCAGTGCAGCTTCATTCCTGGAAGGTTAAGCTATGGTAATATTATAGTGGCTTAGGAGGTTATTCACTTCATGAAAACTTTGAGAGGGAAGCGAGGCTTTATGGCTATCAAGATAGACCTCGAGAAGGCTTATGACCGTATTATATGGAACTTTGTTATTAAATGCCTTTGGGAATTATACATTCCAGAAAATTTGATTATGGTTGTTGAGTAGTGTATCTCATCCATAACCATTCAATTATTATGGAATGGTAGCAAAACATAAGCTTTCTCTCCTTCAAGAGGCATCCAGCAAGGGGACCCATTGTCCCCCTATCTGTTTGTCATCTGTATGAAAAAATTAGCTCACTTAATATAGAAATGTGTCACAGCCGGAAAGTGGCGACCTATTCACCTTAATAGGGACGACGCACCCATTTCTCATTTATTTTTTGTTGATGACTTGGTTATTTTTGCAGAGGCTAATCTTGATCAGGTTCACCATATAAACACTTGCTTGGGGCTCTTTTGCCAAGCCTTTGGTTAGAAGGTAAACTCTACACAAACGAGGGTGTTTTTTTTAGGAATGTGGATCATACGGTTAGAGCTCAGATGAGCGAATGTTTGGGTTTCTCTATGGCGGCTGACCTGGGCAAATACCTAGGGGTTCCATTGCATCACGGGAGAGTCACCAAGTCTACCTATCTGTTTATTATCGACAAGGTTAGACAGCAGTTGGCAAACTGGAAATGCAACTCTTTGTCTTTTGCAGGGCGTAACACTCTAGTGAAATCCGTGGCTATGGCTATTCCTAATCATGTTATCCAGACAGCTCTACTCCTTACAGCCTCGTGCATAGAGATCGATAAAAGTGCATGTGCATTCCTTTGGGGGTCAACTGCAAGAAAAAGGAAATCTCACTTGGTAGCTTGGGATCATGTCTGCTCTCTGAAGATGCATGGGGGTCTAGGCCTAAGAAAGTCCACTGCACAAAACAGGGCTTTTATGATGAAGGTGGGGTGGGGACTTGTGTCGAAACCTGAGGCCTTATGGGCCTAAGTGGTTCGTAGCAAGTATCGGTGCGGTAATGATTTAATACTGGTCATAAATAGGAAAAGGGCAGGCTCTAGACTATGGAGTGGGATAAAGGCTACTTGGAGCCATGTAATCGGCGTACTGGTGGTTCGTCAACAGTAAGGGGTAAGCAAAGCTCATTGGAAATATGAAAAAGACGGCCAGTTCTCGGTTAATTCAGCATACCATTGTATCTCAGGTAACACGCATCTAGGAGTGTGTGCATGGGACAAGATTTGGAAGCTTGCTATCCCACAGCGATGTAAAACGCATTTGTGGATCGCTTGGCACGACAGACTTTTAACTAATGCATCGCTGCTCAAACGCAGGCTCCACAGTAATGGGGGGTGCAACCACTGTACTCTGCAGCAGGAAACCACTCTCCACACTCTGCGGGATTGTGATAGGGAGAAGTTGTAGATGTGCCTAGGGGTGCCGATTGACTGCAACAGGTTCTGGACAAGTGGTCTCTACGAATGGCTGTCCATCAATGTTAGTAGTGGACGACGTGCCGACTTTGGTCATTGGAATGGAATCTTTGGCGTGGCCTGTTGGCTCATCTGGAGGAGGAGGAATGAGTTAGTTCACCAGAATGTGAGAGTCATTATGTAGGAAAGAGTCGCTGAAGTAAAAGGAATCCTCAATTGTATGTCGCATGCTCAAACCCTTCTGTGCATGTCACCGAGAGCTGTCTCTGGGCAGAAGGGTTATGATACTGCTGATACCTCAAGCATAAAAGTGTAAATTGATGGCTCTTTCTCCTATAGAACCAACTTCGCAAGGTGTGGGGGAGTTCTATGTTTGGATTCAGATGACATAGTAGAAGCATTTTTGTGTGGCGTGCCATGTAACTCCAGCTTCACCGCTGAGGTTTGGAGGTGCATCTGGGGCCTCTATCGAGTGTGGGAGAAAGGCTTCAGGAGGGTACTGCTACTCTACGACGCGTCGAATCTTCTAGATTGGTCGGATAATGAGGACACCGACCTACATGAGAATGGCGATCTAATCAGGGTACTACAAGAGCTGAAGAAAAGACACTGGGAAGTGCAGGTTCATCTAATTCGTAGGGAGGAGAATGAGTCAGTAGATTTCCTAGCCAAGTGTGCGCTTTAAACGACCTCTGGCTTACAGCTCCTATCCAAAAAGCAGTACGAGAATCTTTTGATGTCCTCAGGCATTATGTAGCCTCGTTTGGCTTCTCTAGTTTGTTTTTCTTTTCATTAGTTGTAATCTCTTTTCCTTGGTTATCAAAAAAAAAAACTAAAAACATTATATAAAATTAAAGAATTAAAATTAAACTTTATATGAAGTCATAGTTTTTTTTATTCAAAGAGACAATAAAAAGTGATGAGTGATAAATATAGGGAATAAAAATATCTGAATTTAATAAAAATTTCATCCAAGTAAAAATAAGACCATCTCCTATGTTTAACGTAAGAGCTAATCATTTTTATTTGAAGATTAAAGAGTGTAAATGCATCATTTAAAGATATTTATTTATATTATTATATTATATATTATTTTATAAGTTAAATGATTTAGAAAAAATGATAAATATTAATACTCTAAAATAATATATTTAATTTTATCGATATTCTCGTAAAGTGTACCGGCTTAATGGTATATAATTTTTACAAATATTATTTATGATACAAAATTAAAAATAGCTCACAAGTCACATTACCCGGTGCGTGATTTTAGTCCAACTTGTTCAAAAACCTCAGCCGTTTGAGTCATACATTCATGGCCTGCGCTCGGCTCTTCCTCGCGCACTTCCATACCCAGGTACGCTCTTCATTTTTCAGCTGTTTAGTTCCCAGAAAATGATCCTAAGTGGGAACCCAACTGCGCCAACCTCCGGCTTAATTGCCCCTCATTCTGATGCTTAACTGGGCTTTTGACATCATCCAAGGAGGGCGTATTGTCCATTTGTTTTTCCTTTTCACTGAAGCCTTTACTTTAAATGGTGAGAAATTCATAGCTGGTAGAAGAGAGGGAAACGTGGATTGTGTGAATAAGCAACGAAAATAAAGTCAACATTGTTGTTATTCAGGAATTAAAGTAAGCATTTTCTTTTTCTAGACTAGGTGGTGCATAATTTCAATGCGAAAAGTGAAGCTTTTAGTCGTATAGTAAACAAATGGAGATGAACTTTTTTCACCTTTGTATGTCACGGTTTTTCTGATGGACATGCTTTCTTTCACTCTTTCTGTTCTTTCTCCCGTTTTCCCCATGTACTGAGGCTTACATTTTATGCTTTTGTGCTCCTCCCCTTATTTATTGTCTTTCTCTAGAGCTGTTACAAGCCAGATCCAATTCAGTTTCCTCCCTAAGTGTTTAAACAGATCAGGAGCTCAAGATTCCTGTTCCAGAATTCAAAAACTGATCAGAATAATCCAAAGGTGGTGGTTTTGAACGTGCAAGCAGAGAGATCTTCAGCAACCATGCAGAAACCAGAGATGAAGGTTCCTCATGTACTGACCGTTGCTGGCTCTGATTCTGGGGGTGGTGCTGGTATTCAAGCCGATCTGAAGGCATGTGCTGCTCGGCAAGTGTACTGTTCTACTGTGATCACTGCTGTCACCGCACAGAATACTGTTGGAGTCCAGGTTGAAATTTCATTACTTTTGCGTAAGTTCATTTATGAGGAAGTTAAAGTAGAAAAAAAAAAAGCAAGAATCTAATTCACAATTTGCCCATATTATATGATAAAGTTAATTGTAACAGATGTGTTAAACTAAATATTTTTATTGGGTTACACAATCAGCAAGTTGACTTAGTTTAATTGCTTTTTGACACATACTTTTTGATAACACCATGCTCAAATACATTAAAATTGTTAGGGGGTGGACATCATGCCTGAGGATTTTGTGGCTGACCAGCTAAAGTCAGTGCTCTCTGATATGGATGTCGATGTGGTAAGTTAAAATACTGAGTGCTACAGCTACTAGTTTCTAGTATTTTGCTGGTTAATCTCATAGGATGTAATTGACTACCCAAAGGATTGAGGAACAAAGGGGTGACAAAAAGGAGAAAGAAAGGTGTGATAAAGCAAGCATAAAGATGTTCCCGCCTGTATACAAATGTTTGCATTCCGAGAATGAAGCAGAATAAAATTTTGTCATGAATATATGGGCATATTGTGAAAGTTAAATTATATGGTAATCTTGAAATATAATTTTTAATGCAAGTTTTTTGTCATTTTGTTCTAGTTACTCTATCATTGTGAAAATTTGAAATTAAAAAGTTTATTCTGTTTACTGGTTTCTCCTTGACATGACTTGAGGTATTGGCTACTGCAAATGCTAATTTATTTCCCTCCTAAACTAAATGTTATGTGCCTAGGTCAAAACAGGCATGCTGCCATCTCCTGGCATAGTGAGGATCCTTTGCCAGAGTCTTAGGGAATTTCCTGTCAAAGGTATTCACTTTTACAGAAATTACTGTCATGTTTATCATTTTATTGAAGTTGTTTCCAGTTCACTTAGTTTTATTGCTCAAGGCAGCTCTGGTTGTTGATCCTGTCATGGTATCGACCAGTGGAGATGTACTTGCTGGTTCGTCTGTTCTTGCTGGATTGCGGTTGGTTTGCTGATCCTGAACTTTTACAAAGCATCCATATGGCATGAAGTATACATGTATACATAGTCATTCTATAATACCTGTTACATGGATAAAATCTGTTTTTATATTCAAGTTTACATTGAAGTGATTGAAAACTTATTGTGCTTGTTATTTCTTTTATATTTTAGGGAGGAACTACTTCCTTTGGCCAACATTGTAACCCCAAATATAAAAGAGGCATCAGTCTTGCTTGGTGGTATGTCAGTGAGATCAGTTTCTGATATGCGTGCTGCTGCAAAATTAATACATGGCATGGGTCCTAGGTTAGTTTCTACAACTGCATTTATCGTTCATCTGTTATGAATGTTTATTTACTTCTGTCAGAGTTCCACTTCATGAGTGGTAGACTTTAGACATTAACCATTTGTTTGGTACAGCTTACGAGATATAATGCATGAAACTCATAAAGTATTATTTTGTGCTTCACAAAAATGTGATAAGATGAATCTATAATGGCTAGCTGTATAGTACTGATAAGATGAATCTATAATGTTGAATTGCTATATTAGTCCGTTTACCTTAGGTTTTCAAATCAGAGAGCATGAATTGCTATAATGTAGAGTAGTTTGTTGAACTGCTTTCGAGAAGCATGATGTCCAACAATTAGTCAATTACTTTACTTCAACTTTAGTATCTAATGTTGTGTATGAAAAAGGGGTTGGCTTCTTGATATTCAATTAAGATATATAAACATATTTGTCAGTTGATGGAGCTGCTGAATGTAAATCTAGGGTGATCTACTTGACAGTGTGATTTAGCAAATAATCTATTCTCACTTCAGGAATGTGCTTGTCAAAGGTGGTGACCTGCCCAATTCATCAGACGCAATTGATATATTATTTGATGGTAAGATTGAAGTATTTAAATCTGAGAACTGAGATACAGCTACTTCCTTTCCCTTATTTACGTAAAAAAAAATTGTTTTAGAAGGATGTATGCCCTAATTCATGTTTAAAATGATCTCAATTTCTTGATCTTGTGTTTTGCAGGTGAGGAATTCTATGAGCTCTGTTCTTCACGTGTGAATACTCGCAACACTCACGGTACTGGTTGTACTTTGGCATCATGCGTAGCTGCAGAACTGGCGAAAGGTTCCTCAGTACTTGAAGCTGTTAGGGTCAGTTTGGCTGTCTCTGTTCACCACTATATCCAGGGGTCTCAAATTTGTTAATTTTCTGAATGTTTGACTTGTTGACCTTTTAGTCATGTTTGCACTTGATCGTAGACTCATAGTGACTTAATGAGTCCATAATTAGCTTTGGAGTTGACCCTTAGCCAAATAATGCTTGAGTTTACGGAATTTATTTCCATTTTAATGAGCGTAATTGTAACAATGTACTTTAATTTTTCAAGATGTGATTGATTTACAAATGATTTTCTTTTGTACTTGCATGATGTGTGTGAGTATGCTTTCAGGGGTGGGGGATGGATATCTTAGAATCAATTACTACTGAGGAATGGCAGTTTTTCGTCTATTTTTTTACTGTGTTATATGTTTTAAAACAGTATACTTTATAATTGGGTCCCAGGTTAGCATGTCTTAGAATGTAGTAAATTTGAAGCCAGTATAAGTCTCATCCACTGATGCAATTAATGAGATTGTGCCTTTTTATAAAACTGTATTGCGAAGAATATCGTTGAATGCAGCGTTCAAGTTACTAGGAAATTCTTCATCCTCAACTCTTTCAAGTGATATAGATGAAGAATAATACTCGTTAGTTTAATGAGGTCTAAGCAAGTTCTCCTCCCTGTTCTGGGGCAATTACATGTTTGAATATAGCAAAATCCATAAAGTTCTCCTTTCTTCTTCTTGGGTTGTGTCAGGTAGCTAAACATTTTATCGAGACTGCCTTGGATTACAGCAAAGACATTATGATTGGAAACGGAGCCCAAGGCCCTTTTGATCATTTTCTTGCCCTTAAAAATGTCAATCAGAATTCTTGCAGACAGGATAAGTTAAATCCAAATGACTTATTACTATATGCTGTAACGGATTCAGGCATGAACAGAAAGTGGGGCCGTTCCATTTCTGATGCTGTTAAAGCTGCTGTAGAAGGAGGCGCTACTATTGTTCAATTAAGGTTTGTTATATAATGCTTGTAGTGTGCTTTACTTTTGAGTCATTTAATCCTTCCTATCAGTAATTCGTAGCAGATTTCATTGTCTGTGGCTTAATATTCCCAGTCAACTATCCTAAAGATCTTATAATTTGTGTGGAGTAAATCATAAGGAAAATGTTATTCTTTCTTTTTGGTCATGGATTCGTGAATTATGACCAAATATCCCCTTTACTTTTGCCTATCCCTCCTAGATGGATGTAATTTCAGGTCTGAGTACATGAACAAAAAATAGTGGGCCTTTGTTCTATTGTCAGCATTCATGTCTATTCAGCTTTCTTTTAACTTATCCCTAGTTTTGTTATTTTATCTTCTCTTTTTCCCTCACTCCCTCTGTGTGATTCACATAAAATGTTTTCAGTCAAGGGAGTCCTTAAGCTTTATATTATCTATTTTTGGTATTGTTGAATTGTATATCATGTAGACAAGCTCAACGTATGCGATAATTAATTTTCATTAATTGTTCTGATTTATGCGAAGTACCATTTATTGATCTCATTCAGCAGATATTCCTATCCTCAAACAGTCCTTCTGCATCAATGAGGGTATTAAGTTCTGAATAGTACTTCTGGCTTTACCTTACCAACATAAAAAGGTTGAGATGAATGCTTGTTGAGTCCCTCTCATTGAAGCGTTGTGTGTGATCCGTGTTTGACTATTGTATGTTTATCTCTTGAACTTAGGGAGTTAAGTGTGGATAAAATGATATCTCATAGTGCACTGCTAATTCTTCTACAGGGAAAAGCATGCTGAAACACGAGAGTTCTTGGATGCCGCCATAGCATGCCTTCAACTATGCCGTTCCTATGGGGTGCCTCTACTCATAAATGATCGCATCGATGTGGCCCTGGCTTGTGATGCCGATGGTGTTCATCTCGGTCAGTCTGACATGCCTGCAAATGTTGCTCGAACTCTTCTTGGCCCTGAAAAGATAATCGGCATATCATGCAAGACGCCAGAGCAAGCCCAACAGGCATGGATTGATGGCGCTGATTACATTGGCAGTGGTGGTGTATATCCCACAACCACCAAGGAAAACAATAGAACCATTGGTATAGATGGATTAAAAGAAATATGCCTGGCTTCCAAACTTCCCGTGGTCGCAATTGGTGGCATCGGACTGTCAAATGCTCGCGCTGTTATGGAAATCGGCATGCCAAATTTGAAGGGTGTTGCTGTTGTTTCAGCTCTATTTGACAGAGAGTACATTCTGACAGAAACACAAAACTTTCATAAACTATTAAGCGAAGCGGTGTGAAGAACAAATGAGCATTAAATTCTGCAAATACAAGTGCAATGCTTGCAGATTGAGATTTTACATTTTGTACAGAGTTTGGATGGACCAAAAGATTATGTAAGAGTGTTAGTTTCATCATTGATGGAAACATACAATGGCAGATTCTTTGGACAAAATTCTTTTAGAGATTATCTCTAGTATTTTTAGTTTTTTTTTTTTGTGATAACTAACTACAGCTAAGGACACTTGGTTGTGCCCATTGCAAAGACTAAAGAGGTATTATATTTAGGGAAAATTATAGATAAAAAATTAATCACTAATCAATCATTTAAAATCGAGTTATTGTGAATTAGTTTCTCAAAAACCTTGTGAAAACGAAAGACAAAATATTTATGTTAATAATATATTAGTTTAATTTTTTTTGCTAAAGCACGTGTATTCTCCTGAATGATGCAATTTTATTCAAAACACTATTGGGCATTACATGTGTGCATCTCTCCCAGTGAAATTTGAACTTTAGTTTATTATATTCCTCTTGTTAGACTAAACTCCCGTTGGTATATCAATTTTGCTTTTATTTATACTTCCATCAAATTAAGCGCTCGTTTGGCATCATAGTGGGAAACCTAGGTTTTATTGGAAAGCTTAAGTTTTGTTCCACAGCTTAGGCTTTGTTTAAGAACATTGCGAGGGACAAACCTCTTGTTAGACTAAACTTCCGTTGGTATATCAATTTTGCTTTTATTTATATTTTCATCAGATTAAGGGCTCATTTGGCATCATGGTGGGAAACCTAGGTTTTATGGCAAAGCCTAGGTTTTTTTCCCAAAGCTTAGCTTTGTTTAAGTATTCCCATTTTTTAAAAAAGCTATTTTGGAGAAAAAATATCTGTTTGAAACCTATATTTTGAAAAAGTTATTTCTTGCTAAATCACACACTCTCCTAATAAATTTTCTTTTTCCTCTTTTCTACTCATTTTTTGCTTTGGAATCTGTAAAAGCTATTCTCCCAAAATATATTCTCCAAAATCCTAAATTTTACCTCAAACTCTGTAAAAACTATTTTCAACCGTGGTAAAAAAAACAAAAGCCTAAGATAGGGAGTTTTTTTCCAAAGTAACTATATATTTTTTATTACTAACAGAGGTTGGGGCTAACAAGAGGGGGCATCCATCAAAAGATGATGAACCAAGATCCGAATTCCAATTAGGAAAAGTACTTACATTTAATGCCCAACAATGTCTCAAACAAAATTGACTTAAATAAGAGAAAATATTTTTATAGATTGGATGTCTCCTCAGCTCTTCTCTCCTTATCTTCTCACTCGATAAAATT
>JANTPZ010009979.1:0-12484 GCA_025593235.1 Vachellia pachyceras | reverse complement strand
GCAAGAGAAGCAACATCACCATCACCATCAAGCAACATCAACCTTTAATTAACATTACTTTAATTTCCTTCATTTACAGTTCATGCAACCACACTGACGGTACATTAAAGGCATTCACCGCGAACCAATATATGCATGACAGCAACTGTTATGTATATAGATACATTGAAGGAATTGTCTCTGGTGACTCTCCACTCACTCCTTGACCCTCCTTTCCTTTCCATGGCGATCATGGAGGGAATGATGGGAGGGGTTTTGTTGACGACAGAAGAGTGATGGAGTAATTCAATGAGGAAGCGACAAATGATGAATGCGAAGTTGCCAAGATGGGGGCTTTTTTAAATCTGGGTTTGCAAAGGAGAAGTTGAAGAAGATAGGAAGCAACACAGGTTGAAGAATATGAAGACGCTAAAGGAGGTAGAGCTCCCAAGGAAAAGAAAAGACAAGTACAAGGTATGTGTGGAACGTGTGAAGAAGAGGCTTCAAGGTTGGAAAGCAACTAGTTTGTCCATGGCGGGAAGAATCACTCTGGTCAAATCTGCAGTAAGCTCAATGGCGTTGTTTAATATGCAACATGATAGGTTGCCTCATGGAGTTGTAGAAGAAATGGAACGAGAGTGTCGCAGGTTTGTGTGGGGAGAGGAAGGAGATAGCAGGAAATGGCATGCTGTATCCTGGGCAAAGATGTGCAGTCCTAAGGATGAAGGAGGATTGGGGGTGCTTAACCTAAGAAGCATGAATGAAGCCTTTTTGCAAAAGATCCTATGGCGTATGCATACTGAACCTAATGAGCTATGGGTTCAAGTTCTAGAGGGCAAATATGGGAGAGGGAGAAATATAACGGAGGATTTAGTTGTTAAAAGGAGGGATTCCAGGTTATGGAAGGAGCTTGCTAAAGAGTGGGAAAACTTTAGAAAAAATATAGAGACCGGAAGGGAGACAGAGGGAAGGTGTTCCATAAATAAGTTAAAGGCAAATAGAGTCTCCGAGCAAGATTATACTTGGAAACTGACTAAAGATGGGAAATTTAATACGAAGTCTGCCTATAGTTTTTTACAGCATGGTCAAAGGGAACATACAAGATTTGCATGTAAAAAAATCTGGAAAATGTGGATACCTGAAAGAGTTAAAGTGTTTGCATGGCAAATGCTCCATAGAAGACTTGCGACGAAAGAGATCACGAAGCGCTGGGATGGTGGAAACAGCTTTTGTTCTTTGTGTGACCTGCAAATTGAAGATCAACTTCATGCATTGAGAGACTGTCCTTACGCAACTCAGATATGGAGAAGCATGATTCCTATTCATGAAAGAGTTGATTTTTTTGGAGCCTCATGGGAGGATTGGATGGGAAAAAATATAAGAGATGATGCTTGGCAAGAGGAAGAGGGAAAATGGCCTGAGATTTTTATAGTGATGTGTTGGTTAATATGGAAATGGAGAAATGGGCAATCTCACAATGAAAATTTTGAGATACCAACAAATGGTCCACAAATGGCTAAACAGATTGTGGAATGCTGTGGTAAAAGGAGATCAAATGATCTGTTTAGTGAGCTACGGGAGGAACAGGTCACGGTTCAATGGCGACCTCCACCCAGGAGTTGGTGCAAATTAAATACAGATGGATGGAGTACGACCGATGGTGAAGGAGGATGTGGCGGCGTGATTAGAGGTGACTGTGGGGAGTGGATCAGAGGATTTTCGGTCAAGCTGAGGGGAAGAGATGCTATTGAAGCGGAGCTGATCGGACTTATCGAAGGTCTCAACTTATGCTGGGAACTAGGATTTCCTCAAGTACTTGTGGAATGCGACGCTAAACAGGTAGTTCAAGCATGTCTGGAGAAACAAAAGCTAAATGGATACTCTCATCTACAAGAGAAGCTAGAGAACTTACTGTTACGGAGCTGGACGATCAAGTTGCAGCACATTTTCATAGAAGGGAACAGATGCGCAGACAAATTGGCCGCGATGAGTCGAGATTTGCGAAGAAAGAAAGAGATATGGGAAGTTCCACCTGAAAGTCTCCTGGAATTTCTGGAAGACGATAGACTAGGAAGGGGTTTCGTTAGAAATATGAGGATGTAAGGGGTTTCTTTTGGTTTTGTTTATTCACCAAAAAAAAAAGGAGGTAGAGCTCAATAACTACAAGGAGAGAGAAGACAACGTGAGAATAAGAGAAATGGCACTTTTGATTTATGTTTTAAATTTTGACATCCCAAATTCATTCCCCCTTTCCAATGTGTGACATCACTTTCAGGATTTTAGAATTGAGATGGTATTTTTGTTACAAAACCAATATTCCAATACGATTACTAAGGGCCAAAGGTCGTAAAATTTCCAAACCTTTTCAGTTATAAGTTGAAATGATCAAGGTACTGGGCTAGATCAATATCCCAAGCACCACTTTCCTATTATAATTCTTGTAGGTGTGGATTGGGTTAGATCAATCTTAGGTCCAATGGGTAGAATTTTAGAAGATAAGTGAAGTCATCCCAGGAGGTTAAACCTATCTTCCGCATCCCTAAGATCTCAGAGTAGATAATTAAATCCAAAGATCTAATGTTGAAAGTATTGAAAATAAGAATAGATTGAGAAATTGCATGTATTATTACAAACCCATGTGGGTACAACACTAATCTACCCTCTTTTGAGGGTGATGAACTAACCCCATTTTTGGGATTCTTGAAGTGGGAGATCCAAGTTATCCTCCCCTTCTCTTTGCATTGGTAGGGATTCTTCATCCTCTCACTCTTTGGTGATGATTATTCAATCATACACACAAATCATTACATTGTGACCCTTTATATAGACTTTTGGGTTATTAACTAACTAAGTGATTAACAATAATCACTTTAACTAACTCACACTTCCAACACCCCTGCTCAAGTTGACACCCCTTAACTCTAGGTGCTCAACTTGCCAATACAAAAATTACAAGGGAGTGAAGTGAGTTAAACTATACAATTTTAATTCACACAAACAATACAAACATTTCTTCATGATCTTCTTCTCAATCGCGGCTTCAAGGCATTTCATAACTCTTTGCCTTTCTGCATCTGATTTCATAGGGGACCCATCTATATGCCTGATGTAGTACTCCTGATATGCTTCTGGCCCCTCAGCATCGATATTAGCATGGAAAACCACATACTGCATGTCTGTCAAAGTACAAACTGAGTCAAAGGAAAGCTTTGGCCTATCCTTGGATTTAATAGTAACTACGGAGTAATCTTTGTCAGACCAATGAACAACATTCACATTTGGTCTTTGCTTCTCATCAAACCCAATTTAGTTGTTATCATCATCATCTGCTCGCTCATAGCCCTATCGGCAAACATCATTTGGTGAAGTCTACGCTTGGTACGGGTAATTTCATTAGCAACCTCGGTCTTAGCTTCTCTGTTCCTGTTCCCACCACAAAGCACATTGCATAGAAGCTCTTTCACCAAGGTTAGCTTCTCGGGGTCATTGATTGCAGCCCCGGTTTCTTCATTATTTACATGCATAACAGACACATCTCTGGTATTATGCGTCCAGATTTCTGCATTAACTATGTTACATTTAAGGTCAGTCACAACCGCACTCACTTCTGAAAGCAATCCTGGCCTATTGGTTCCCATTAGCTCAATTGTAGTGTACTCCATGGATTGCTTGACTCCAACAGATCTGATGGTTGGGAAGCATGATTCAGGTCCAAGAGACTTTCTAATATAATCCAGAATAGCTTCATCTGTGACCTTGTTTCCATGTTGGTCAGTGACATTAAAAACATCCATGAACCATCCACCGTCAGAAGATATGTAAGCCTTTATTATGTTAAGGTTTAGATCCGTGAGGACTTGTACAACTTCATGAAGTATCCCATGCTTATTTGCACTATCAACCCGTATAACAGTAGCATTCTTGCTAGCTTCGTTATCAATTACAACCCTGGGAGGGTTCGTTCTTCTGAAGAGTTTCTCATATTCATCATCCATATAGTGAGAGAAACTTGTGTTGACCTCAAACATAAAAGACATTGGAGTTCCTGTGGTTTCTTGATATGCTAAACTAAAAAATTTCTTGGTTCTCTCAAGGAGGAGGAGGAAGAAGATAGAGAGACAACATAGAGACCTTGTGGGTGATGCTACTACACTCAAGCCTTCTTCCTCACTCTTGAACGCATAGGGCCAATTCATCTTAACGATATCAATATATCATTGCTCTAGGGATTCTTGCATTTTGATGGATACTTCTGGGGTGCCAATTGAACAAGACCCATCATTTCTTTGAACCGCGGCAGCTTCTTGCAGTTCGTTATGAGTCTTTCAAGAATGCCCACCTTGAACTATCATGCCTTCATCTCTTTTCTTCTTTCATGTTTGCTTTTAACCTTGTCAAAGCCTTTCTGCCATACTGGTGAGGGAGGAGAAAAATATGAGAATGATTTTCTTTCTTTCTTTCTTTTGTTCTTTGGCCTGTCCCATCTGCATCAGGAATCATCCCAAAAGCTAGCAGCAGCAACAATATCCACACCAGTACGATTTTGGTGTTGGAGATCATAATCTTAGAAGAGTGAATGCAGTTAAACAGGTTGCAGACTCTGCTTTGATTATAACTTCAGCAATCTTGCGATGAGAACTCCACCAATCTTAACCCAAGAAAATAGCCTGCTCATAATACCATGTTGAAAGTATTGAAAACAAGAATAGATTGAGAAGTTGCATGTATTATTACAAACCCATGTGGGTACAACACTAATCTACCATCTTTTGAGGGTGATGAACTAACCCCATTTTGGGGATTCTTGAAGTGGGAGATCCAAGTTATCCTCCCCTTCTCTTTGCATTGGTGGGGATTCTTTATCCTCTCACTCTTTGGTGATGATTATTCAATCACACACATAAATCATTACGTTGTGACCCTTTATATAGACTTTTGGGCTATTAACTAACTAAGTGATTAACAATAATCACTTTAACTAACTCACACTTCAGATCTACGAAGGATGTAGATAGATTATTTATTCCTGTTTTGTTACCTTGCAAAAGGGGATTTGATACTTATACGTATCATTGTTCTTTCTTTTGCGCTCTGTTACCCTCTCATTCAAGTTCATTCAATTTCTGCTATATCAACTGTCTCTTTTGTTCGTCTTGTGTTAATCCCAACAATCCGATTTCTTTCTCCTTCACTATCAGTGGCCCAATCGACTTTCCTTAGTTGAATAATTAAGAGAAATTTGCTCAAACCATTTTTATATTTGTTGGACGTATTTTCAATTTTTATTTTTTAATAAGTTTAAATATTACCCTGCAAGATGCGGACTAAAAATTACCGGCAAATTAAAACAAAAAAATTCCAGTATGCTTCTGAATCCCTGAAAGCGGCCCATCGGGGGTGACGATCTTGCAACTAAACTAAAACCATAAACCCTGCGTCTGGGAAGTGTCAGTCTCGGACTCTGGCAGTGATTTTTTTTTTTACTATTATTAAACAACAAATGATTCCCACATGAATCTCCAGATCTGTCCGCTCCATCACAGTTGATATCACCGGCAACATCAGACTCCCGATTGCGAAATGCCGACTACTGATGCTCTTCTATGCTTACTGATTGTAACATCTTCGATCTCAGCTGCTTGGGCCGATTCAATTCATGGCTGTGGTGGCTTCGTCCAGGTAACCCAGTCTTAATCTCCCAGTCTTTAAGTGAAACCAGTAGAAAGATTTGCAAGCGTTGCAATGGCGGATTTTGGCGGCCATTACTATACCATGCACTTGAAATTTTATTTTTTGGGCGTTAAGCTAGAAAAGTAAAGTTTTCTGCCTGTCTGAGAATTTGTGAGTTATTGCTTTTCGCCTAGCATGCCAAATAATATTTCTCCGATAGAAATCATCTACATAAGGATGATATTTTTTTAAGGAAAATTAAATGTGTTTTGTCAAGGGTTGTTGGTCAATTTGCGAGCTCGACTCTGGATGTCACTACAAGTTTCTGTTTCCTCTTTTTTTGGTCAGATGCTTATACATATATATCCATGACTTTATTTATCTGGTCATGATTTTCCATCCCGCAGGCGAGCTCATCTCTAATTAAGTCAAGGAAGCCGACTGATGCCAAATTGGACTATTCTCATATCACGGTATGTTTTGTTAACCTTGGTTATTTGGGTAACTGGTTTCTCGCCGAAGCTTTTGGAACTCTGCCACTCACTTGTACATGCCCTCTCAAAGTGTACGTACGGATTGATATCTGATCAGGCGAAGTGAAGATGATATGTAGATAGAAAATTTATTGCATAATGCTTCATAAAAACAAGGCATGAGTAAAAGATCCACCTCATGCCCTTTTTTCAAAACCTTTTCCTGATGTTTCATGTACAAGGGAATTCCTGGTGTTTCTTAGAAACAGCGTATTCAACTGAACTCGTGTTAAAAAAATTAATTTTAGGTTGAGCTTCTCACAGTTGATGGGCTGGTAAAAGACAGAACGCAATGTGCTCCAAATGGATACTATTTTATTCCAGTATATGACAAGGTAAAACTTTTATAACTTACTGTGCGAAAGCTTACTCTGTTTTTGATGTTTTATGATGTCCTGCTAATGGTTTTCTCCTCTATTTTTTTGGGGGGTTACTGAGAGATTTTATTGGTTATGCATGTTCTCATCATGTATATTGTCTTGGGAAAGGTAGGATTTGTCATTTTTATGTGAGTTTCTCCTTCATCACCTAGTGAATACGCAGACATTTATAGAAAAAAACAATGGTGAAAACATTTTGTGCGCATTCATTGCTTTATATCAGATGTCGTAAAATCACCACCTCTTAAACCCAATCATCTGTTGCACCGCCAGCTTAAAGAATTCAGTTGGAGGCTTGGGGCTTGCGGAGCTGTTTTTGTTGGCCTTTTGTTCAATCCATCATTAACAAAGTCTTTGATTTTTTTTCTTTCTTTTTGTTGTCTTTTTCAAGGGCCCAAGTTAGGTCGAAATTCTTATGAGTTTTTTGAGATATTTTTGGTTTCATGGTGTGGTGGCAAGGTTCAAACCTTACATTTGAGCGCACTCTTCAATTCTCCTTACTTACTGCTGCTGTTTTATTGTAGGGTTCTTTTGTGATCAAAATTAATGGACCTGAAGGATGGTCATGGGATCCAGAAAAGGTCACTTTATGGTTATTATGTGATTGATATAGTTTATAGTTATTACACTGTTATGGCATGCTCATGATCTGCCTATATGAAAAGGAGTTCCTATGAAATCTGACATGTTTTTGTTCTTTTTTCCTTCTTCCTACAGGTTCCTGTTGTGGTTGATGACAATGGATGCGATGGAAATGAAGATATAAATTTTCGTTTCACAGGGTGTGATATTTATTTGATTTAATATTTCTTTGCGTCCTTCTGAATCATTTGTTCTCCCTCTCTGCTTTTTAACATTACCCGCTGATGTTTGCATTATGCAGGTTCACTATATCTGGTAGAGTTGTGGGGGCTGTTGGTGGAGAAAGTTGTTCAGTTAAAAATGGTGGCCCTTCAAATGTGGAGGTTGAGTTATTATCTCCCGCTGGTGATCTTGTCTCTTCTGTCTTAACTTCATCATCAGGGGGCTATTTGTTCTCAAATATTTTTCCTGGTAGGAAAACTCCAATTTATTTCTACAAAGAACTTGTGTTTGAATAATTGCATTCCATCATTTCTTGTGGCAAGTTCTTTTCTTGCACTATTGGGGGAATCACCAACTATGAGTTGTCGTCTTAGATTAATAAATTTGGGATTTACTGTATTTGATTGAGTGTTATTGAATCTGTGCTTATCAAGATTGTTAATCTTGTTGAAACTAACCATTTTATATATTGAAGGGCTTGGGAGGTACAAATAATTTGCAGACAACTGGACGAAGTTGTTCAGCAATATAAAATATGATATAGGGCTTGTTTACCATAGCGTTACCGAATCACATTCATGTTAAACAAACAGGCTCATAGTTGTTTTTGAAAGGGTTAATTGGTTGCATTCCATGAGAACAATTGCTGGTTTGCTAAATCGATTCCTTTTTCATGATTTATGTTTATATCCAAGAAATTGGGTGTTAGGTTGAACTTTGCATTTAGGATATCTGACCAAGGAGTCCAATGTCTTTTCTTTTTTTCTTTTTATTTTTGGTCTCAATTCTCAAGTAATGCTTTGTCATTGTGTAGTCCGTCATTGAAATGAGAATGGAACATTAATCCAACCTTTTCCTGCCAGTCATCCCCTAAAAGTTAGTGGGCAATCAAACCAAAAGATAGATAGCAAAACCATCATGAATATGATAGCTAAAATGCAAGAAATTTTAAATGAAAAGGGTCAAATTAAGAAAATAATCTACAATGTATATATGTATGAAAATTGATCCCACTTTGAACCACTTTCTTGAGGAAAATGAGATGATCATTCTACTAGGGGTGTGTATGGGTTGGTCCCAGGAGGGTATAGTGTGAGGAGTCTAATCCCAAGTTGGGTAACTTTAGTGTAATGCCATGCCTAGGCTCTCTTCTCCTGCCAAAAAAAAATCATCATTATCCTCCTAATTATCATTCACAACTCTCCCTTTCTCAAAATTGGTCAAACAAGCAGATTCTTATTTTAATGGCCATACTCTTTTTGTTCAGGGAGATATGAACTACACGCTTCACATCCTGAGTTGAAAGTTGATATTAAAGGTTCAACACAGGTTTGGAGCCTTATTATTGATCTGTATTATACATAACCTTCCCTTTCGTCTAGAGCACCTTTTAAGTCTATATTTGGGAACCCATTGGAAAAGGCTTTTACAACTTTTGAGGCAAATCCACTATCATGTTACTGTAATCAAAATCACGTTTTATCCAAAACCAACAGGTTTCCGAACACACTCATACTATGTTTAACATTAACAATTTTTAATATTCTACATGCTGTATTTTCAATTATGTGCTTCTTGCAGGTGGAATTGGGATTTGGAAATGGGGTTGTTGATGATGTTTTCTTTGTCCCTGGGTATAGCATCAGTGGCCATGTTGCTGCTCAGGTAATATTTGTTTGAGGGACAATATACTCTCTGGATTATTTTATTTAATAATTCATTGAAAATATCTGTTTGTATCTGTAATTTATAATAATGTCCTGAATAAGTTCTTGTTTGCTGCATCCTGGGTTGAAGTCACAGGAATTTGTTGAGGGATGTTATTTTAGTTTTCAGCCCAGTTAAACTTTCAAAATAATTATAGTTTAAATTTAACTCCCAGATTAAATATCTTTTCCTTTTATCTTATGTTGTTGTGCTTCGGCCCTCACTTTTCCAGGGAAATCCAATATTAGGAGTCCACGTTTACTTATATTCAGATGACGTCTCTGAGGTAGAATGTTTGCAAGGTCCTGGTAGTGGCCCTAGAGAAGATGTTTCCCTATGTCATGCTGTATCAGATGCTGACGGAAAGTTCACATTCAGTTCGATACCTTGTGGTAATTTGCTTTTCTCCCTCCCTCCCACTGGTTGTTTTGAATTTCTGGTGCCTATATATTTCAACAAAAAGTAATTTCTTTACCAGCTCTTTTATACCATCTTTTAGTTTCTATGTTCTTGCAATTTCTTTCTTTCTTTTCTCGTGTATTGTACTTAGTTTCTCTTGTCAACTTATTTCCTGAATTTTATGCTTTCTACTCTTCTCCAATTGGCACCGTAATGATCCTTCTACTTGCCCAGTTGAACTTAATTATGTCGAAATTCTTTGATGGTATCTACACATACGTAGCAAAATATAGCATCATACGTTCAGAGAATTAAAATATTGGGAATTAAACCCATTTTTCCTTCATAAATGTGTGTATTGAGTATTTGTATATTCCTTGAATGAATAAGTGCTTCTTTTCATTGCTTGGTCTACAGGAAGCTATGAACTAGTGCCTTACTACAAGGGTGAAAATACAGTTTTTGATGTTTCACCTTCCAGTGTCTCCGTTAATGTTAAGCATCAACATGTAACTGTTCCTCAAAAGTTTCAGGTATATTATAGGGGTAAAACTGTGGCATAGATTAATGATATCTGTTGTTTGGTTTTTCAGCACATTTATAAGTTCCATCCATATTATTTACTTGCAGTAGAATTTCCACATCAATACTTACAGTAAAATTGTGTAGTTGACACCACCTGGTGATGCTAAGAAAAATGTGCTTGCTTGATTATGTTGCACTCTTCTTAAGAATGCCATATGAAAAGAATTAAATCTGTTTCAAAGCCATGCTATCTTCGTAGAAATCTATGCCCGTCCACTTTGAATTTACTTCTATGTGAAAATCCATTTCATGTGCTGGCTGTTAAATGCGTTATGGCAATTCTTCTTAAAAGTATTGGCATCAAATAACTCTATAGGTTTGGATGAGTGACTGCTACAACCAGATACTGTGAATGTTGGTGGATGAAGAAATGTTTGCTCCTCATTGCTTATATTTATGTTTGTTGTAAACAATAGTGGGAATTGGTATTGCCCTGTTTGGAACCATGTTTGGAAAAGCGAAATATGCATTTAACAGTGTTTTTCCGCAAAACGAGGTTATTTCCTTTACACGTTTACCTTTTAAATGGTAAAAACACTTCTCCACCGCGTTCCCAAACAGACCTGCCCTCAGAAGGACACTGGGGAGTTGATTGCTTCAAAAGGATGAGTGAAATAAATGTTGAAATTTTATTAGGGAAAAAAAGCTAAGAAATAAAACTATTATTCAGTAAATATTTCATGAAGTTGAAAGGAATTACAACAATCATTTTTCTCAATTTTATTTCAGGTTTTGCTATCATATTTGTTATTCTACTGTGGTATCTTTTATTTCAGGTCACTGGATTCTCTGTTGGAGGTCGTGTAGTTGACGGGAATGAGATGGGAGTGGAGGGCGTTAAAATTATAGTGGATGGTCGTGAAAGGTTTATTACTGATAAACATGGATATTATAAGCTTGACCAGGTATAAGTCTCAGTAGATTTGCTTTGCATAATGCATTGATTGGAGAGACTCCCTTTTATATTAAGGATATAAATTTCTTGAGCTCAATTATTTAATTTTATTTTACTTTATCCAAAATATATGTCTCTCGTTCTTTATCTCCCTCACTTACCTGGTGTAACTTGGATTTTATCTTCCTTTTTGTCAAATTTTTAAATTTCCTTAGTTCTGCATGTAAGAAATTTCTTTGATAATCTTACATTGTGCTTAGGCTATCTTAACAGTTTGTAATCTATATATTTTCTTCTAACCCTCATCCTTGTATTTTTAGGTGACATCCAAGCACTATACCATAGAGGCCAAAAAGGAGCACTACAAGTTCAAGAAGTTGGAGAATTATATGGTAAAATATACATTCGAGTCTAACATATGTTTGTCTTATAATGTGGTCCTAGCAAGTGATTACTAATTATATTGTTGGGAAAAGAATAGGATTTTGAATTGATTTAAAAATGAACCTTGCTGCCGTCATGCCTTTAAAACATTGTTGATTTGATCAGGTATTGCCAAATATGGCTTCAATTGAGGAAATCAGTGCCAATTCATATGATCTATGTGGTGTGGTTAGAATGGTCAGTGGTGACCTTAAAGCGAAGGTATGTATCTACCTTCTTGTAATTTATCAAGTATTTTTGCCATATTAGCTGAAGCTACTCTTTTATTTTTAGGTGGCTCTGACTCATGGACCCGAGAATGTGAAACCACAAAAGAAACAGATAGATGCAAATGGAAAGTTTTGCTTTGAAGTATGTTGGTCTCTTTTTTCCTTTCTTGTGTTTCCCAAGTCTTCTGGTTTGGCTTAAACTGAAAGAGAAGTATCATGTCAATCATAAAACAATATGATATACAGGTTATGGCTAAATTTTATTTTCAAGTGTAAAATATGTCAGGATTTTTTCTTCTAGTTTTGGGATTATTTTAAAGTCTCTGCTAAATTTTTATTCGGTCCTTCTCTACAAGTGATGTCTAATTTCTCTCTCTCTCTCTCTTTTTCAAATAATAATTAATAATGTTTAGGTTTTGCCTGGTGAATATCGCTTATCAGCTATTGCTGCTACTCCTGAGAGTGTTCCTGGACTCATGTTTTTGCCTCCTTACATTGATGTTGTTGTCAAAAGTCCATTGTTGGATGTTGAGTTTTCACAGGTAATGTGCCCATCACTGTATTTTAGTGCCTTTTATTTTCATCTATTCAATCTTTTCCACCAGATGCTTGCTGAAGTGAAGTCCTAGGAATCATAAAACCTGCAAATTAGAGTTTCTTGGCATTTGCTGAGCATGATAATGGTCGTTCTTATGGTTACATGTCTTCTTGTTCAGCAGTATGAATATGCAGATTTCATGATGATAGCTTTAATTTTGGTTAGAATAGAATTTATTACCTGGTTTCAGGCCCTTGATTATTATTTACATTTTTCCCAAGAATAATTACAGTTTTATCTGAATCTTTTAAATTTCTTTTGCTTCCTTTTTTATTTTCATA
>JANTPZ010009977.1:0-12890 GCA_025593235.1 Vachellia pachyceras | reverse complement strand
GGTTGAAGTAGAGGTCGACGACGTTGGGGCAGTTGTGGTAGCAGTGAGGGGAGCAGAGGGTGCGGGTGAAGCGAGAGTCGAGGAGGGCGTCGGAGGAGATGCCGAGGGTGTTTCGGTCCAAGGCACAGGCCCTGACGCACCCATCGGTCTCCACGTGGTCCTTCAGCCTGTCGGCTTCGATGTCGGATGTGCGGCAGGTGTAGAGGTCGTTGCCGCTCCTCTTGACCTGCTTCTCGAGAACGCAGCGTTTCCCCGTGGAGGACACCGCATAGGAGCACCTCTCCCGGCCCAGCTTCTCGCACTCGATCCCTGCCCCTGCATCACGGATCGGACCATATATATATTAACATTGTAAGAAATTGAAGTGCATGAGCTAAGGATATACAGTACATTGCATGCATGCGAAAAGAAGGGGAGAGAGAGGGTACCGAGAGAGGAAGGGAAGGATGGAGAGAGAGAGAGGGCGAGGAGGAGGATGGTGATGAAGTGGGAGGCCATGGATATGTATGTGTGTATGAAGGGAAGAAGCTAAAGTGATTGATGAAGATTTTGATTTGTTTCAAGAAGGAGGTGGTTGAATATATATATATATATATGTTGTGTGGGAGGGGTCATGAGGTAATTAAATTGAAGAGGCGTGCTTGTGTGTATGGAGGGAATGGAAGGTCCGACGTTGACACACACGCACCACACAACGGAATTGTCTTCTTTCAACCCTCCCCCGCCATCAGTGCCCAACCTCCTTCCTCCCTACTTCCATTCAACGTAACCGCCTTTTCTTTTTTTCTTTCCCTTTAAAAAAGAGAGAGAACAATACTCGCTCCCTCGTGTGTGTATGTTTGAAAGTTATTTATATGTATTAGATATGTGTGTGTTTGGAAATTTGTTGAAAAAATGATTTCACATAAACCGAGATAAGTATGTAAGATGGGTTTTATCTCAACTTACGTAAATGTAATTTGCAACGTGATTGCCAAATATGCACATAATTCATAGGTTAATCCACGTAATAGTGCATACACACATGTTAACTTATATCAACATGATAAATATGTGATCCGAGAATTTATTCTAATGGATATGAGTAATTAATTTGACATAATAAGTTGTGTTCTTCATAGTGCGCACACATATGTTTTATGTAAAGTACTGAGAGAGATGACCAGTAGCATCTCCTCGGCGGCCTAATATATATATATATAGATGTGCAATCGTTTATTGGAGCGAGCTTCAAATCCAAAGCATGGCGTTGTATCGTTTTTTTCCTCTTTCTCTAGGATTGTAGGAAGCACGCGACGATCAAACCATATATGAGCTCAAGGCTGATTATGTAGATTGATAAGTTGAAGAATTAATTTACATCGATAAACCAATTCATGTCATATGGTCGACGGGGAGAAAGTGGCCGGCCACTCTCTAATCAATTACCTAATAGTTTAACCACCACAGGCTTATTAAGCTCATGGTTCAAAGGCAAAGACCAATGAGTGGCTTGTTTATGAGTAAGTTTGTTGAATTCTAGTATCAAGTCATTTCAATTAATTCATGAGAATCAAGAAATTGCAGTTAACTTGTAAGATTTGTTTTAAATTAAAATTTATTTTCTAACTTCACCCATATTTAATTAATGTTTTGAAGTGGAGATAAAAATACAAAAAAGTCACGCGCATCTAAACATTAATTATATAGATAAAATTACAAATAAGAATTAAATACTCTTAAGGGGATTTGTACTTTACACAAAAAGGATTCTTTTACGAATGACTTACATTATGAACAAGGGAAAGTATTTGTTTAGGTCTCGTTTAGTATGATGGAACCTGGGAGCTGGAAGTGAAATTGAGGGTGGAAGTGAGATTTTGATTTGTTTGGTATCATGGAAGTAGATTTCATGGAACCGAAAAATATTAGAACTAGGTTCCAACCTCCCTCCTTGAGAACCCAGTTCTAGTTCCATAGAACTGGGTCTTGGACCATTTTGCCCTTTCCCCTCCCTCGCTCTTCGATTTGGCACTGCAATGGCTAGCTGGTGGTGGCAACGGAAGTGGTGACGGAGGTGGGTGGTGATCTCCTTCTTCTCCGTCATGAAGACGATGGCACGACGGAGGTCTTCGATCTGCGATGACGATGATTGCGACAGTGGCAAGGAATCTGAGAGCGTTGAAGGCTTAAATACTCCGTTGAAGGCACAAGTGCTCTGTCGAAGGCTTCAGATCTGAGAGCGTCGATGTCCATGGCTTCGTCAAAGGCTTCAGATCTGAGAGAGCGTCGATGTCTTCGGCTCTGTCCTTCTCTTCTTTGTTGCTTCTCGATAATAGTGCTGGTAGATGCCGATGAACATGGAAGGCGATGGTGGATGACAGACGACAGTGAAGGCGATGGAGGAAGGAGTACAGATGACGTCGAAGGTGATGGTGGGTTATAGACGACGGCGATGAACATGGAAGATGGTGGCGACGAACATGGATGACAAAGAATTTTTTTTTGTAAGATGGTGGCGACGAACATGGAAGATGGTGGCGACAAACATGGATGACGGCGATGATGACAAAGAATTTTTTTTTTGTAAAATTTTTTTGGTTGTAGAGGGTATATTAATCTTTTCACATTATAAATATAAATATTAAATTAAAACAATACTTCACTTCTTCCAACGTACCAAACATACTTTTAATCTCACTTCTACTTCCATCAAAATCAGTTCCGCGTACCAAACGGGGCAAATGTTACGTTAGGTGCATGTGTGTATCTTGAATATATATATATATATTATATAAACGTGAAATTTGGGGGGATAATAATAATTAAAGAGAGAATTCAACGTGACACGTGATAATGACGAAGGCGTGAGGAACAGAGCAGTAGTACTAAGACTAAATGATAAACACAAGGGAGAACTAATTGACCAATAACTAATTTCTGCGTGATTAGCGGAACAAATAAGGAATTAATTAGAGAGAGAGAGAGTGAGGCCACGAACATCGGCGACCAACTTGGTTATTGCATTGACCAATTGACCATTAACTCCAATTAACTTGGCATATATATGTGTAAGTGCTTCCATTACTCCATAATTCCCATCGTTAGGGAGATTGACTCGTAATAATAAGCATTACTGGATTTTGCTAACCACTCTTTTAATTTCAAGCTCTCGGCCCCTACAATTTCTCCTCTCTTTTCAACTCCAACACATTCATGATCTTCATATCTGCCTAACTTTTTCAAACTTCTCTCTTCCTCTCTCTCTCTCTTAACTTATTATATTCTATAATTCCCCCACCTCCTTGCTTGTGTGTGTGTGTGTGTGTGTTAATTAGTCGAAATTAGATGTTATATTCTCCATACTGCGTGGCCGGAGTTTGTATTGAATTACCTTATACATAATAACTTGTGAATATTATATTGTGACTCTCAATTGATTTTACAAATACATTGAATCTTGTTTCATACTAAAACTTTCAATACAAAATAAAGTCGTGTTTCCTCTTTATCTACCAAACATATTTTTAGCACAGAAACTACCCTTTCATCGTACCAAAGTTGCCCGCATATATAGTGCCCGTTTAGAAATGCAGTAGAGAAGTACTTTTACGTAAATCGAGATAAATATGTGAAGGAGATTATCTTGTTTTATGAAAAATACTGTTGAATGTGCGTTTGGTTTTTGGAAACGTTGTTCCAAACAAGCCCATAATCACTGTATCTTTGAGGATGCTTGATTAGACACGGCGTCCCTCTTTTCCAAATATGTATAAATATTACATATGAACATATGCTATAAAGATGTGTCCAATATTAATTGGTTATTTACTCTGAACGAATACACCGAAAGTAACTTATAAGAGGTCCACATGAGTAGTTTAATACCGACCATGGATGGTGTGAATTCGAACAATACTGGTGGTGAGTGCTTCGTGATGACTTATAATTGCGATTGACCATAATAGATGTAAATGTTTTTGAATGCATCCTTTTAGGCGTAGTGTCCGGACAACGTTGGAGGAGAAGCACTTGGTCGATGCCACGTGGAGTGACAAGCCCAAAGGCAGAGAAGAACTCGTAAGCCATGATCTCCAATCCCTTTCAATCCTTTTCTTTTCATTTTGATAAACTGAAAAAATTCCAGTGCCTCCATCAACCTCCAAATAGAAGTGATATGAAAATCAAGGAATATTTACAAGCATGGTTAATAATTAATGAGTAATAAACAAGTCCTTTATTCGTTACACTTTCCCTTCACTAACAAAGCACAAGAGAAAGTCGCTTTTGCCTCTTCAGCATTTGTAGAGCTCAATCTACTCTACCAGAGGGGCATCCCCTAAACACTAGTTAGTAGTTACCCATATATAGGCTCAACTTATTTGCATATACTATAAATATTACTACAAGAAATTAAACAATATTGTTTCTGGCCGACATTAAGTTCCGCGAAACTTCCAATGCCTCAACTTGTCATATATTATCCTTGTAATTCGTGATGCATAATACTGGTGATTATAAAGTTTTTAAAGTTATCATAAATAGATATTTAAATAAAAATTAGTAAAATGATTTGATCTAGAATTAATTAAGAGATAATGAATTAATTAAAACATCAATTCATAGAACGATGCTAACATTGAAGTCATTGTGTGCGTGTGTGTTTTGCATGTCTTATTTTAATGCTTTGATTAAAATAAAGCTTTGTATCTCACGAGAAGTTGGTCTCCATTGACCAAAACCAGTGAATAATGCTCATAATCTCACAAAATAAATCAAGTCTGTTTCTTTTTCTTTGCCAAAGATAAGGTCAATTACAAGCAAGCAGACGAAATTGTATTAATTTTTTGGACGAAAGCAGTGTTCATTTCTGAAGAGGGAAAAAAACTTTCTATAGCCCACAATAGCGATCTTGTAAGAGAGAAGGCCTCCTTTTACTTCGGTCCACATGGGGCTTGAAAAATTCTCATTAAACGAAATGAAAGGCGCAGATAAATTCATGGCGAAAAACATTATAAACAAAAGAATCTTTAAAAAAGAGACATTAATCAATCATCCATCCATTAGAAACCGAATCCTTAGTATTAATCTTAGCCACTCCTAATAAGTAATAACTCAAAGCTATAATAACACCCGCTGTTGAGTGATCTTTGTGTGTTCTTTTCTGAAGTCCAAGATTTCTAAACACGTGCCAACCTTTTAGCTTTTCCCCCAACAACCTTTTAATGCTTTTCATTAGGAGTTTGTTATTATTTTAAATCTTCACATAATTGCAACAGCATATATATTCACGAGGGAGTTGAGGAAGGAGAGAATTGCGATTAGGCTGGAACCAGGCTGATAATAGAACATCATGGATATGGAAATGGCTAGGAAGTCAACATGTTAGAACCTTTTTATGACTAGCTGTCAAAGAGCATACCATGACAAATGTTAAACGAATTAGGTGACATATATGACTGAAGATGCTACTTGTACTGCCTGCGGAGAAGGTATAGAGGATATTAATCATGCCTTCAGTCACTGCCCTCTAGCTGATGAATGTTGGAGACTCCTGGGACTCCCTATGGAGAAACCATCGCTGTTAACCTCTAGGATTTCATATCATTTCAATACATTTTCTTTGAGTTTTATACACTTTTTGAAATATTTGTGTATTTTTTATACTCAATACAGAAAAATGTGTATTTGGTTTTTTATTGCACATCATTGCTTGATTGTGCATATTTTGACCATATTCCTAATTAGTTTATGTTTTAATATTACTCATTTGTAGAAATATCAAGTGCTTACAACTGCTTTATAAGCTTTTGGAAGACATGGAACAATGAGAGTATCATAGGAGAACATATAAATAAAGAAAAAGAAAAGGAAAACAGAGGAGAAGCAGAGATGAAGAGGGCATATACACTTGAACCAGCGCCTAGGCCATGACCATTGGAAACAAGGAGAGACAAAGGGCCTAGGCACTAAAACGAGAGCCTAAGTGCTCCATCTCAGACAGCAAAACTCAGCGTTTTGCTAAGTTTGATTTTGAGGGTTTTGGAAGTATAACTCCCCCCATTCAAACAAGGGCCAACATTCTGCACTTTTTGGGCATTTATCTGCTAGGGTTTGGTATTCTTTAAGGAGATTCAAGTGGAGATTGAAGATTTGAGGAGATTTTAGGGCTCGTTTGGGAGCAATTGTACAAAACCTAGGTTTTTCTCTTTCCTACTTTTTCCTCTTTTCTCTTTCCTATTTTTTATCTCTTTCTCTTTCTTACTTTCCTCTTTCATATCCACTTTTTTGCCTCGGAATCTGTAAAAGCTATAACTTCCCAAACATAAATCACTTTTCGAATTTTGTGAAACCTAATTTTTACCTCAGATTCTGTGAAACCTAGGTTTTAAACCTGGTTTCCAAACAAGCCCTTAAGCTCACTTCCTTTGGTTTTTCTGACTTTTTCCCCTTTCTTCTCCCATTTTAATTTCAAAATGACTGTTATAGTTGAATATATTTGTGGTTGTTTCATCAACGTAAGAAGCTAAACTTTTCATTCTATGATTATTTTGAACCTTTGTATGGATTAAGACTTGATGACTCCTCTATTTTAGTAGTTAATTATATGTATGTGTTGATTTTATCCTTTACTTAATGCTTCTGAGTGTTTGGCCATCATTTAGATTGAGTTGTTCTTTTGGGTTATGCTTGAGAGATATAATCTAAGTGTAGAATTTGGTTAAAATCATGTTTGACTTGAATTTTACTTGTTAAATGGATAAACATTTGTTGGTAAAATAGATATATATTTACCCACCTTGCATTGTCATATTAATTAAGGATGATGCCTAAAGTTGAATTTCATTATTTGTAGCAAGAGGTTGCACATTTTAGTGGGAATATAAACTTGATTTTGACTTGAGAGAGCTTTATTAAGTGATTTTAAACCTTAGACCAGCACATTTATTCTTTGAAATGCTATTTGAGAGGATGATAATTAAGTTTTATAAAATGCAGAGTTGAGAAATAGTCATATGCCTAACCCTTGAAGTGAAGAATCACTTATTTGTATTCATTTTTAATTTTAGTAAATATTTATTCCATAGTTTCCCTTTGACTACTCAAATTAGGTGAAAGTGTTGTAATCATATCTTAATTGAGATTTAGAACCAAATCCTTTTGAAAACGATACCTTACTCATCACTTTATTACTTGAAGCAATCCATTCACTTGCAGAGCAAACAATCACCACCTTCAAACTTCTCTTGTTGATCGGATATTCCACAGCCTCAGCCTAGTGAACAATAGCCAAGTCTGGAGGATGAAACTTGGCCTACTATGCTGGAAGCTATGGAACAATCGCAACAGATGAATATTCCAGGATTTGCCCTCACACTGGAGGCTGTTTCCCAGACGGGTATGATCACTGAATTTACATTTAGGGCTAGGAACACCTTGCAGTTTTTTTTTTTTTGCGAACAGGAGACACCAACTCTTACTCCTATGATCTGATGCCTCTTTTGTAAAGCTCCAATTATTAATACAATTTTTTTAATTAAAAAACAAAGAAAGAAAAGCATCTAGGCTAGTACGTAAGAACGTATGTAAGCACTTTTGTTGATTGTGTGTGTGTGTGTGTGTAAAATTATCGGTGATATTCTAGAAGTAAAAGCTATTCAATTCTATTGTATTTGAACTCATTCATCAGCTAGGCTTTCTAAGATTACTGTACATACATAGATATGTATGAATAAACAAACTTGAGTTGATGAGTTTAAGAGAAATTAGATATTGGGTCTTTGGTCCCCTTAGTATTCGTATTGATCAATATAGTATATTAAAGTTTTTCACACCGATTAAAAATGCGTTGAATATAATAGAATGGGTTAGTCCTTTATAATGTGACGAATTAATGTTTCCAGTACCTGTATTTAGTACCAAACATTGTTTCAAACAAAATTATCATCAATTATCAAAAAGAAAAGAAAAAGAAAAAAATTGACTTCAATATCAATTCATCATTTTTTATATATAGGGTAAGGTTCAAGTATACATTGATACTTTACGTACTGAAGTGAATCTCCATATACATCTTCACTATATCCCTCTCAGCTGGCATAGTCATTATCCCCTATGCGATGGAAGATCATTTTATTTCTACTATGTTTACACCTAATAGTAATAATTTCACATGTTTCAGGAGGGGCCTGGGAGAGGACAAAGATGGGGCAGCTTTAGAAAAGGGGAAATAAATAAACCAACAAACAAACATGAGCAGTGAGAGGAGTACTATAAAGAACGACGTCCACTGGAGTTGTAAGAATAAGACAGAACATGCCCACAGCGTATTTATTAACAGCACACTGCAATATTACAGATATTCCCAAACCCCACCCCCACCCCAATTTTTATTATTTCCCCTTTAATTTCTTGCTCTCTTTCTCCTCCTGGCCTCGAAATTGCAATTCACAAAACCAACCAAACATGTCACGTGTCCTTCTGCTCACAATTTTTGCTTTGGTGCGAATTCTGATTCACTGCCGAGTCCCAATCATCACTTTATATGAAAGAGCCTTTAATTTGTAATGACATCGCACAGTTTCAGACTTACGCATTTCACACTGTATATAGAATGTGTGACTAACAATATCAGTATTATATATTGGATCTTACAATAATTTTCTGAATTAATTAATTGCCAGAGTCCATCAATTATATTATAAATCAGGCAAAAACAAGCTAGCTATGCAACATTGCAGCAGAACCAATTATAACTTCAGATGCACTGCTTTCAAATGCTGGCTCAGGTACTATATTAGATAAGAGGCTTAGTTTGATCTAAAATTTCTCTCTCAAGTTTATAATTCCCCCCAAATATCCCTATTAATTACACGGGGTTTTCAATAAGTATACTTACAATGTACGTATATGATTAAAAATGGTATTATAGGTAAATCAATACACATGTTATATATGTCATTAATTTAACAAGCTAATTTCCTTAATATCCTGAGTTTAATTGTTGAAATTCTGCAATTAAAATTGGTAAGTATTATCTTTCTAAGTTAAATGCTAATAAGAAATCTCTCTCATGTATATAGATAGTTAAATTTCTGAAAACACAAAAAGAAAAGCATCAAAATACAGTAGAAAGTAAAATTCAAGGGATGGATTTGACTTCACGTTCACTTTACACTTCACAAGAAAGTAAGCAAACAAATCGGAGAACTGACACCCGAATCTTAATTGCATGCTTCACATACTAACACAGGAAAAGCAAGGGCTTAATTTCCATTCTCACTGTTTTTAGAGCATTCCATATATATATATATATATATATTGTAACCATACAAGCGGGATTGACATGTTAGTCTTTTAAAAAGCCTAGCTTTTCTCCCTAAATAATGCTGTGCCAAAAGATTTGCAACCATAATTGCGTATCACACCTCAGCATCAGTATCATCACCAGTTCAAATCTTTGTTTAAATTACAATAACTTTACTGTAAAACCTTAGTTTCGATGCATGTGAATATATATATATATGGTCTTATCTAACTTTAACCTGATTGGAAGCGATAGATTAATATTTGTGTACGTACTCTCAAAAGGACACAAAGGTTTGATTGTTGTAGGTCTCTCCTTCAAATATCAAGGGCCAACTTGTCTATGCCCTTGCTGGTTCAAAAAAAAAAGAAGAAGGCAACTTCCTTACGCGTGACTCTAAAGGCAACAAGCTTTTAACTTTGAATCATTTTATCCAAGTTAACTATTTTTCTTTATACATGTGTGTGTGTGGATACAAACATGACTAGTATACTGTATAAGTAGTGTAATTAACATCGGTCGCTTAATAATGGTGGGGGCAGAGCAGCACATACACGTACACGTGTATAAAGAAAACGCTACGTGGACAGGAAGGGTGTGGAATTGAAATTGGTGGGTACTTACGAGAAGAGAGAGTGGAGACACAGAACAAAAAGCAAGCAACAAATATAAATATATTAGGAGATGAGAGCATCAGAAGGTAAAGAGAGCATGTGAAAATTACAAGGTAACCGACATGTTTGATTGATGGTTTTGTCGGATGGGCCATTCATGTTGGTGTTTGATGTGATCAAAATCTCACTCAACTCTTTCCTCTCGCTGTGATCTTCACTTAGTGCCTATTTTGATGATGCCCTCTCCCTCTTCCCAACTACTTTTCACCTAGCTACCCTTGTTTGCTTTAATTTTATCAAACTTCTTCAAAAATTAACTTCTCATCAACAACTATATTCCTTCATGAGTACCAATCTTTCAAAAAAAAGTCTGATTGATGAGAATTCCAATTAGGTTCGAATAGAGTGAAATGATATATCACTAACTTTTAAGAACTTGTTATGAGCTGACCGCTTCCATCAGTTAATGAGATAATTATCATTATTGACAAATTTCAATAACTTGTTATATATTACTTTTCTTGCTTGAGACTTAATTACATATATTTCTCCTGAAAGGCCTATAAGTTGATTGTATTAAATAAGAGTAAGTTTGCAAACAAATAATAAGCTATTAGGGAAATATATTATTTTCATTTAATTTTTCAAGTCAAGATATCCTCTTATGCCGAGGCAATCTATCCCCCCTTTTGGCAAATTTTGAGGAATCATGTTTGAAGTATGTAGTGTTAGATACTAAATTAACCATGGACACATCTAATCATGTTGAAAATTTAAATGTTGAATCATCACAGATTGACCATTTTAATTATAACCAATCTTTATGAAAATGGGAAATTTGGGATCATAGAGATGAACAAATAAGATAAAAATTGTAAAGAGGAGAGGAACGATTCTTGTTTATATTCATTTTCTCTATATGTATTACATAACTTATATATATAGGCATTCAACTCAACTAATGTTACATAGAATAAATATAAACATCATTTTCGATAAGTATACAATATGTAACCATTTCATAAAAACCTCTAAAAGCTATTCATGATAGAGGTTATTAGGGATGAGATATGTAAGACTAATAGTTTATAGACATTCATATATAATATAATAATGTTTATAACACAATCTCAATAAATATATATTACTTTCATCATTGTAGGAAAAGTAAGATACTCAGGGAAATGATCATCTCCACTACTCAAAAAGTAGTGGAGATCTCCACTGCATATACAACGGCTCCAAAAGCTGATATTTGCCCAAATATTCCCAGATACTTATCATTGTTAGAAAGTTTAACTTTCTTTCCTTACTTTACTCAAATTCTCAACCAACGTGACGCCTTTATTTCACAACACAATTAATGAAAATGAATGATAATTTATTGTGCATTTAATATGCTTAACTACCAATCATATAAATTAGAGTCCTTAACTGCAGTTTCCTCTCTTGATAAGATATTATTAGATAGAATGATAATATATTGAAATTAACTATATTACATTGCAGCCAGAAAATATTAAGAAAATGATGAGTACAGACTAAAACAATTTTCCATACAAAAAGTGACTGTTCAAAAGATTTAATAGGAACACGTCAGGACTTTTTCTAACGTTAATTTACTCCCAAAAGTTTTAGCAACAATTAACTTCGGGACATGCATACGCACAACTGCAACTTATAACCTCTGTTATTCTCAAATTTATTAGTCAAAATCCTTATTTTTCATTCCCAAATTTTAAGGTCCCTTTTCGCATTTAAAATTGTAACATGGTTTGCAATAATTGTCATTTTCCTAAAAATATTCTATCACCACATTTACAATACTGTTTGTGATATATACAAATCAATTCTTATTACTTAGAATGAGAAAGATAATATATGCGGAAATCAACTATACTATCACAAGAATATTCCATCAATACAATTTTTTTAAATATACAACAATAACATATTTATACATAGCACCATTCGTTACAAGTTAGTTAGATGTCTGGTAATACATACATACATACAGCTTGTGTCTGACAAACTTAAGTTATACTTTCCGACCTTCTTAATTAAGAAAACTTTGTAATTTTCGGAATATTCTTCGACCTTCCCCTCTCATTACCTAATTTAAAAATGAAGGATATATTTTTATGAAGTAAAAAATACAAATTTAAGAGGAATGATCACCAAAGAACCAGAGATGAATTTTCGTCATCTCCCTCTAAATCGAAGTTAATAAAATTGAATGACATTGTTAATTGTTTATTTAGAAACAGTGAGTTTTATGCTTTGTTATGTTCAGCTGTAAAGACTCTATGAAGCCTGTCCTTTCCTCCTTTCGCACAACAGATTATGATCAGAAAATTTATGCAAGATAACTCAAGATTATTAATTAATAGAAGAGTGACAGATCTGGGAAGGAAGAACTGATTCTCAAGTATTAATGTATATGCAATTTAGGAGTATGGAAGAAGAATCAGCATAGAGACATATTTCAGGATTAAAACTTAAAAGGGTCTTCAAAAGGATCAGAAATTAAAGCAGATGATTTTCCACTATTATAAAGATTATTTATCATCATCAAAATGTTAATTGATTAATAATTAATCTGTAAAAAAAGTTCACCTAAAGGGCATGCACGAGGAAATATCTGAATCTGATCGTTCATCTAATTAGGATATCCCAAGCATAGCTAGCTACCAAGTGAAGTCTGATCGACCCAGAATCATATGATAATTAAAAATAAGCAGCTTCAGAAAAAAAGACTTGATCTTTATGCAATGAAGAGGGCAAACTTATAAAAGATCGTATAAGATCCACCTTTTTATTCTCTCATTCAGTGAAAAAGAGGGAGAGAGAAAGGAAGATGATATGGATCTTACCTGCAAAAAGGAGAGAGATCAAATAGACTAGAGAGCGGGGGGAGATCAGAATTTGTAGAGGTGGTGGAAAATTCCCAAGAGATCGCATGATCTGAATTAGCAGGGAATCGTAAGAAA
>JANTPZ010009975.1:0-10677 GCA_025593235.1 Vachellia pachyceras | reverse complement strand
ATCACTTGCGTATGGGGCAATGCAAGAGCTGGGACCCTTCCGAGTAAACAGTGATGGCAAAACCCTTCACACCAACAAATACTCTTGGAACTATGGTAACTACAATACAGACATCTCTCATTATCATCAATATTATCATTAATCACTATTATTACAATAATAATTCCTCCATTTTATTTATAAGCAGTATTCTTTCTCATGAGTTTGATCTAAATATAAGTAATAAATTTACTTTATCTATGAATTAAATGCACTCTTTCCATTTTTACCTACAGTTAATTATATACCTTCCTCGCATCCTTTTCCACTCATCATCTCTCACATTCACCATCCTTATAGATAAGGGTATATTTGAGAGAAAAATTATATCTTTTACACATTCATTACTTTTAAATAATTTTAACCGTCAGTTCATTTTACGTATTTTGAATAGTTGTTACTAATATCCGAATACTCAATTGTAAATATATATAAGCATTCATATATATGGTGTTTATACGTGGTGCAGCTGCAAATGTGTTGTTTTTAGAATCACCAGCCGGGGTGGGATTTTCGTACTCGAACAGAACATCAGATTACAACAATAATGGGGATAGAAAAACTTCTTCAGACAATTATGTGTTTTTAAGGAACTGGTTGGAGAGATTTCCAGAGTATAAGAATTCAGATTTCTACATTGCTGGAGAGAGCTATGCAGGCCATTATGTTCCTCAGCTTGCTCACACCATTCTCTACCATAACAACCATCCCAATTCATCCTTCCTCATCAACCTCAAAGGCATCTTGGTACGTCTCTTTCTCTATCATCTTATCTTCTCAGTTTTTTCTCTTGAAATAACAATGATTTTGACATTCCAACAACAATTGGTGTGTTTGAAAACAATTATGGGGAATCTAAACATACGTTTAACAGTGTTTTTAGATAATCTCCTTTACATATTTATCTCGACTTATGTAAAATCACTTCTCTACCGTGTTTCCAAACCGGTCCAATGAATTCACAGGTAACCGTCTGAATGAGTTGAGGAATGAAACGGGCTAACCCTTTAATCAGGAAATTGAATTATCCTTTTAAAATTTCTGCTCTCTTCTTTTATCGGGAATTTAGTCCGTTGGTTTGGTTTTGTGATGTGAAAAATTAAACCAACAAATGAGTGAGAGAGGGCAATCCAAACTTTTGACAAATAAAGAAATGACCTCAGAGGAATCTTTTGGTATTTCCAATTTCCCATGATCTCTACCATTTGCTTAGAATTTTTTAAAAATAATCATCATTGGCTATTAGCTTTATTCCAGAATTGCCGTTACTATCATCATTTTGGGTATCAAATCATGGAATGTTTCAGTGGGTTGGACCATTCACATATAACTCCAACAATATATATAGATAGATGGGTCCCTGCCCACTATCTATATGGTGACCCCTAATCCAATTGGTCCCTGATTTTTTTTTTGTCAAGAAGAAAACTAGATTGATTCTTATCCACCATCATTGTATGATTTATTTTTTCATTATTCCATTTCAATTGAAAATAATTAACGGTTGGAATGAATGATGTAGACGCATGATTGTATGTGATAGGGAAATATTTGTGTAAATTTAAACAATAAAGGGTTGCTGTGAGATTAACAAAATCACTTTTTTTTTCCTTTTAATATAGCTATATAAGGCTATGTAGATACAGGAATTCACTGTAAGCAGCATGCAATAACAAGTTTCAGTACTAAAAATAGAAATAAATCCATATTGCTCACTTATGCTTTCTTGAAGTGCTACAGTGATTTCTCCATATTAATAAAATTAAATTTCTTTTATTAATATAGTGCATAGGGATATGAAATTAGCTATCTAAGGCTATGTGGATAGAGTAAATCACCTTGACATCATAAAAATGTAGTAAAAAAGTCCCGCAACAAGTGAGCATAGTGTAAAATCGAGTTTCAATGCTGAAATAAACAATAGACACATGTTATTGTTGCTTTGTTATTAAAACTTTTATATGATTACATTACTTTCTTAAAACTTTATAGTGATTTTTTTATGTGAATAAATGAATTGGTACAGATAGGGAATGCAGTGATAAATGACAATACGGACAACAGAGGGATGTGGGATTTCTTGGCAAGCCATGCCATAATATCAGACAAAGCAGCACATGATGTGAACAAATTGTGTGATTTCTTAGAGGTTGCCTCAAACCAAAGCAGTGAATGCAGGGAAGCTTCTGATGAAATTGAGAATGATATCGATGATATTGATATTTACAACATCTACGCTCCTCAATGCCTCAATTCAAACCTCACTCATCTCCCTAAGCCCCCCTCTGTAAGTACTCTATCTCCTCCCTACTGTAACAATTACAGCCCTTTTTATGGTGATTTAAAATAGATTTTTACCCTGCAAGTTTTTAACTAGTGTGCAAAACTTTAGGGGAAGGGAAAAAATTCTTTTCACTTTCGACACCGGACTCTTTTTTTAGTTCCCTTTCTATACCTCCTTTGGTAATGACTCTACTTTCTTTTCATGAGTTGTGAGAAGTGCAGCTGACAAAAGTTAATTCAGTTGATAATAAATTGACTTACATCCTACAAGATTGTGAGTTGAAATTCCACAACCAATGTGATGATTTTGTTTGTGGATAATACGTAAATATATTTGTAAGCGCTAACTAAGTTTAGAGACGTACCTTGATGACCCTAGTGAGAATTTCATGATCAAATAAAATCAATAACTACATCTTTTATTAAAGATTAGAGGTAGTATCTGAAAAACTCATTTAATTAAACACCACATATCACATTCAAAGGATGTGTGTCAACACTAAATTGCTCCAGCAGCAGCAGCATCATCGACCATACTTAGATGAAGTCTTAAGCTCAAGTATGTTATTTGATACGTGTATATGTACATGCATATGTTTAAATTGTATAAAATTAAACCAAAACATAGACATGACTTGTATATACACTTGATCTAATTAGATTATATTATATATATGTGTGGATGTGATTGTAGGTGGTGACAGACCCATGTAGTGATTATTATGTGTATGCATACTTGAACCGAGCTGAAGTGCAAGAAGCTTTACATGCCAATGTGACAAGACTCACTCATGATTGGGAGCCTTGCAGCGATATTATCTCTCGATGGGGTGATAGTGCTTCCACTGTGCTTCCCCTCTTACATGACTTCCTCAATCATAGCCTTCAAGTTTGGGTCTTTAGGTACCTATATACATATTCTCACATCTCCCCATGAAGGATTTCAAGGCGAATTTGAAATCAGATCAACTTGCTGAAGAACCCACATGAAATTGAAACACCGATATGAACTTTGATTAAGCTCAATGGCAAATTCATCATTAAGAGGAAGAGAATTCATATAGAGAAAAGAGAAAGTATTACTACACAGGAAGTATAATACATAAACTGATTACTCTTCCTCTTTATTAAAACCCCATCTCTTTTCTCTCCCTGGATTCTCTTCCTCTTTACGATGAATTTGAACAAAGTTTGTATTGGTGTTTCGATTTCTCATGGGTACTCCAACGAGTCAGTCAAATTTCAGGCACCTCAGAAATCCTTCAAGAAAATTAAGTTAATTATTTATAAGATTGTGCGTTACTTTTCTTAAAATGCTTCTTTAATAATTTGCATTAGAAACTACATATCATCATTAATATATAGAAACTCCCTTTACACGTGAAATCGGTAAGGATAATTTGAAGAGAAAATATAAATGTGAGAAATAAAGTGAAGTGATGTCTTATATTTAATATCATAGCAAATCCCTCAACTAACCGCTACATTAAGGACTGAATGAAGTGTGTGTATATATTTTATATAGATTGCCCTCAATGAGCTTAATTTGTTGTATGGAGGGTGTTAAGAATGTTTTAAACTGCTAGTCTTCATGGCTTGTGAGCTGTGAATCATATAAGTTGTTTTATATTTTATGGTTGATTTTGATTATTATCAATAATACTCAACTATAAAAAAATTATAGCACACTATATATTATTGACAATTTGTGCACAGTGTATATACTTTGTTGTTAGATTCCTTCATGTGAAAAGGAAATTATGTTTATTTTTTTGAAAAAAATAGAATTTTGACCAAAGATGTGGAAAATGATGCAGTGGAGATGTAGATGGGAGAGTGCCAGTGACTTCAACCAAATATTCTATTGAGAGGATGAATCTTCCTGTTACGACTGCTTGGCATCCCTGGTTTGTCAATGGAGAGGTAAATTTTTTTGTTTTTGTTTTTAAGTTTAAACCTTGGGCCACATGATTCAAAATTTTCATTTTCCAGTCATTTCATTTTTTCTAAAAAAATTAAAATCGTTTTGTCATATTTATGTCCATATTTATATATATATATATATATATATCTATTATGTTATATTCTCCGATAATATACAACCTGAAAATAAAATAATTGGGCCATTTTCAGGAAAACTATAACTTTTAATCCGTACACTTTTCCCCTCAATTATAAGTCCTATCCTCAAAACTTGTAAGAACTCAATTATTACAGTTGATTACATCAAATGGCTATATTACTACTTAATATTGCATCTAGTAGTGCTTCATATAAAAGTTATTTGATTTTTAAGAGAAATTAAATATATTATTTAAAAATTTTTGTTTATATATATCATTAGATTATATATAAGTTTATAAGTCACATGAATTAATTTGGAGAAAAATTGATAAATATAAAAATTTTAAAGTAAGTATTTATCTTATTTAATCTTCTAAAAAAAATCAATAGCACCTTATACGAAAGACTAGAGCTATAAAGTACTTCTTCCTGACCTAAATGTACAATTTATTATTTAATTTAATTATATTAACGATGTTAGTTAAGTTAGTTAATCTATTTTATAAAACATTCTAATGATCTTAATTAATTCCCTCCCTCCCTTTTTTCCTTACTTGACCATTGTTATGGGAACATCATCAGAGGCTATTTGGTGAAATCGATTGAAGTTAGGAATAGATCATACATGTAAAATCAAAATCAACTCTCCAATTCATACATTAAGAACTTGCGTATTATATTTAAGAATTAGGAAGGCAACTTATAAGGATTGACCTGTTTTGATGAATAAACTATATATATAATATTATGTTTACAGGTAGGAGGTTATACAGAGGTTTACAAGGGAGGATTAAGATTTGCAACAGTGAGAGAAGCAGGACATCAAGTGCCAAGCTATCAGCCAGCAAGAGCCCTTTCATTGGTCAATCACTTCCTACGTGGCACCCCTCTTCCTAATTCCACACATGCCCATCATTTCTAGCTCCTTTTGTTTCTTATTTTAGATAACTTATATTATTTCAGTTTAGTCAATTGAAGCAATGTAATTCAATTCTCGTAACATTATAATTATTGTCTTCTCAAGAATCTCTTCCCAAAAAAATAATAATTTGAAATTGATGTTAAACAAAAATTCTGTTCTTACATAGATGATTATGAATCGATTCTGTGTTAAATTTTTTCCCATACACACATAATATAATTCACCTACCACTGAGGGTTAAAATTACAAAATAGCAACGATATTGCTTTTTTGTTTTTGTAAAATATACAGTCAATTCTATTTGAAACACAGTTGAATATTAGATGTGAACAATACTTCCAATGAAAATTCAATTGTTGGTTTAATATATTGTGAAGGAATGGTCCATTCCACTATATTTAAACCAGATGGTAGTGCTGGTTTTTTTTTGGTTAAGTATGTGCATCTTACTAAAGGTAATTCTATTCGAAGCATTGTTAGGTTTTAAATGTGAACACACATCTCAATGAAAATTAGAGCATTAGGTCACCACATTTCTTTTACTAAACTCAATTACTGTTAATGGTAGTACTCACGCTGCTCTTGATTATGGATTGGATATGGTCATGTTTTTTTGGGAAATTAAAGCCCAATATAATTCTAAAATGAAAATGCTTACTCAAGTTCCAATTACTTCTTCCACATTACTTGTTAGTTTGGCAAATTATATGACTTGGTTTGATACTCTTTTTTTTAAAGAAACAAAATTAGAGGGGCAATTGGCTGCAACATAGCAATTTTTTTTTTTTGGTACACAAAGAAAGCTAAAAAGCTCAAAGGCAAGCCAAAGCTACACAAAATGGGGAGAAAGTCCTAGGATATCATTCGCACACAACTCCCGAAGATGGTGCGGGCACGAGTAGTAAGTCGTAGAGTTAGATATAGCCTCCTTAGCAAGAGCGTCCGCTAATCTATTCTGCTCCTTTGGCACGTAACGAATGATAATACTCTAGTCCCTAGCCATGAGCTCTCTAATATCTGCAAATAATAAACCATTGTTAGCAGAATCACAATTAAAGTTAAGCATATCCACAAGCAACATAGCAATTTTACTGAATGACTTGAAAGCGAACAGTTATATTTACCAGGGCCCAACATATTATTGAGGCAATTCTATATAGTGTTGGGAGAGGATACATGTGCTTAGCAATATATATATATATATAAAATAGTGCTCATTATCTTAAAGCATTTATCTGGGCACCACTTTGATTATGGACTATTTGTATATAGTGTTTGGGATGATACGTTTTCTTTAATTTTTGTTCACTGCAAATATCTTCATTTTGTTTCAGACTGGTTCTCTAGTTAGATAATATATTGCTGGTCTCATTAATATGTTAATGTGATAGTATCGAGTATAACAAATGTTCTGGCAAAAAAAAAAGGAGTATTACAAATGTTATTGAAGCAGATGGTAGTGGCTGGGGCATTAACTTCCCCCTAAGAAAACAGCCAGCTACCTAGATAGATGGTCGTTGTGAGTGCCAACTTTCTTGCTTCAACTGCTACCATGCCTGTTTTCATATGAAATGCTTCCTTTGCCTGTTAGCATAACCACCATTATTTCCATTAAAACCATCATTCTCCTTGCAACAAATACACATTTAAATTCTGTAAGGCAAGTATCGTCTGAATCGTGACCAAGTTCCCCATTCTGATACTTTTGACACATCCATGAATGTATTTATTGATTGCATGACTTTTCCCCTGTTAATTTTTTGTGACCGAGGGATCTGCTTGAGGGTGTCTATTTGTATGGTTCATATTAATGATTTACCATAGCTTTCTGGTTTAGGGTTGATCAGTGCCGCATGAGGATGGGCTAGATTCTTACTGGTGGTGGAGATAAGGTATGGCACTGCTCTTAGTTTCCTACCGATTCATTGCCTACGGTTACAACCGTAAGGCTTCCTTTCCCAGAGAGCTGGTTTGGAGCAGAAGCTTGTGGCTCATAGGATTCTGGCCTCTGTCTTGTCATCCTGATGTATGGGTTCAATTCTTCCCATCCTTCTTTTCCCACTGTGTACTCTTATGGTCTTGCATATCCTTTGAAGAGGGGATAAATGAATACCTAGCATCTATGATTATCTGACTGATATTAGGAAGACTACAAATTTGGTGGTCTTTCCTGAAGTCATTTGGAAATCCTTGGAGATATCGTATAGCCATAGAATTTACCATCTAAGTTCAGAGAGACTAATCCTTTACTATCAAATGGTCTAACATTGTTCAATGTGGATGGTATCTGTCCAATGCGTTCCTCTGTTAAAATCAGGATAAAATTAGGGTGAAGTTTTGTGAAGACATTTTGTGCTTCAGGACCAGATGTCATATTGGTTCTTTATAGCTGTTTATATGGTAACAAATCAGAAGGAGAGGTTTTGGGAATGTGATATTTTTTCATAATAAAATTTTGAGTCCATGGATTCTATTTTTATTCGTGTATTGTGTCTTTGTACCATATTGAACATTATGTGAGTTTAGTTGACTTCATGTTCGCTTCTGCCTTTCTCTTTGGTATTTTTATGGGTTTTTATGAGGTTTGAGTCCTTGCTTTACTTATATCTTCATGGTGTTATCTAAGGTTATGCGTCTCTGGTCACTGGAAGGCTACAGATGCATAGAAGAATACTCAACACCTGATAAAAGTCTCTCTTGTTGACTTTGATTTTGACGAGAGCAAGGTAATTGTTTGAAGATCTCCCTCCTTTCTTTCTGTTTTCTCCCTTTTCTTCCTTCTCCTCTTCCCTTTTCTGTTTTACATAAACATGTCTTTTGAGCGATTTATTTGCTTAGCAACTAATGTAGAGCTTTAGGGAGCTTAGAGGTTCGAACAGTTAAAACTTTGACTCATAAAATGAACGAACTAAAACAGAAAATTCATGTTTCAAGCAGAATTTTTTTCCTCTAATAAATTAGATCAGTACATTTTAGACTGCCATTTTTTAGTCCCTTGGAAGCTAAATTTCATTTGTTTTTTCCCGATCTTTTCTCTTACCTTATATTTCAATTTTCTTCTGGAATAGTTGTGCTGCCAATAACCTTCCATCTTTTTTTTCATTAGCTGATAAATGCTGCTGTTGTTAAGTTTATGAAATGTTGTTTATAAAATTATTAAGTTTCGTAGGCTTTTCCATTTCTGATTTCTTTTCACCACCACCACCATCATCATTCTTTTTTAGATTGTTGGTCTTGTTGGCACACGTATATGCATTTGGAGGCGGAATGGAAAAAGAAGAATGTTCCCTTACCAAGAAGGAACATTTCCTAAAGGTTTATGCATGCGGTACCATGTGAATTGTCGATATTTCTGGCTTATATTTAAACTATATTACAACTCGGTAGATCTTGTATGCATGGTGTGGAGCCATGATATTAAATGAGAAATTTAATCTATAGTTAGTTGTATGTGAGGCTCTATTGAATGCAACAGTGGCCTACTTCTAAAGTTGTCTTTAGTGTATCTCAAAAGAGTCACAGTAATCGGGTCAGAAATGGAAAGGGCATCTTCAGATAAAGATACAACAACATTATCTTTTTCTTTAGATAAAGGCACTTGATGGACCCAGTAATGCAGTGGGCCACAGGAGAAAGTCCAGAAACCCGCCTAAGATACAGAACAGCGAAGAGGCCCAAGGTAAGATAGATGGGGGCCCATGAAGGGGAAGGGCAGTGGCCAGACAGTTCTCTAGGGTTGTGTGCCCGAGGGAAGGGTATGGAAAGACTCTAGGGCTGGTTTGTGGGAGAGCTCCGAACTCTCCAACGTTAGGAATAGCTGATGTTTTATTGGGCTTGTCAGAGCAATTGGAAAAGCCAAATATATGTTCGACAGTGTTTTTCCGCAAAACAAGATAATCTTCTCTACATATTTACCTCGGCTTGTGTAAAAATACTTCTCTACTGCGTTCCCAAACTGGCACATTGTCGTTGCTGTTTCTTTCTTTTCACCATTTCATTGAAATCTGAAACTAGGTCCAGTTAGCTCATTTTCCCCTTTTTCCTCTTCCATTCTTCATAGAAGAGGCTGAAGCTAACTTGCTTTGAGACGTAGCGGCCAATAATACAACCAGTTCCATCAATTTGGTATTAGAGCCAGACTTACAATCTCTCCAGAGAGCGTTACCTACATTGGGTTCTAACTGGCAGAAGGTTGAGTGATTTTGTGCAAATCGAGTTAAGTATGTGAGAGGAGTTTTATCTCGACTTGTGTGCAATGTGATTTAGAAATAGTTCCAAAACAAGCACAATGTTGAGAAAATGGAGGGTGTGACAGGAAGGAAAACAGTAAAGGAGAGGAGTATGGACTGAAGATTGTTGAACCGTGTGTATATTACTTGGCCCTAAAGATGCATTATTTTTAATATTATTACTACAGAATGACCACAATACCCTGTACTTAATTACTTGACAATTGTCTATCTTAAAACAATGACATCTTCTCATTTAGTTAAAACTTTTTTAAAATTTACTTACAGGTTTAACTACAGTGATCAAGTGCTGACTTCAGGTTTGTATCAAGGATTACTCCCATATAAGGCATGTAAGGTGTTCTAGAAACAAACATTAGAAAGTAGAGCTGCTTATATTGAAGTATTGCCAGGCCTTTGCGCTTCGTGCTTCTATTTTTTTTACTTATTTTATATGTTGAATTCTTGTTAGTATCCTGTTTGTTTTCTAGCTACTCTCCCTCATGCTCTGGTTTTCTGCTCAACAGCACCCATAAGGCCTGAATTATAAAATCCGATCCCTGAAAGTTGATATTGATTTTTCGGTGAGTGCAGTTACTCTGATCCAGATGCTGTTGTTGGATGTGAGGATGGGACAGCTCGTGTGTTTGACATGTATAGTAGGAGATGCTCTCAAATTATAAGGTATTTTAACTTCTATTATGGATACAAAAAATTGGGCTTGCATGAAAAGAATATGGATTGCCTATTGCTGAAAAATAAATTTTTCCTTTTATCGTTGCCTAAAATCAATGAACCTCATCATTTAGTTGTTGATTTCTCTCTGGCATTTGGAGACTCACTTTGAAGAGATAGCATTACACTCATGATGTTTGCAACTTGCCATTTGCAGGATGCATTCTTCACCTATAAGTAGTTTATGTTTTGGTGATGATCAACTGATACTGAGTGGTTCCTCATTCGGAAGCATCACAATATCAGATCCCTCCGCTCTTAAGCGAGTAACAATACTTAAATCAATTGATGGAACAGGTTACGGTTTGTTTCTTTGGATTGGTTTTCCTTTGTTGGCGGTGTATTGTATATGACCGAAGAGGAATGTGCTTAACCAGCACCTGCAAAGCCAGAATTATCAAAAAT
>JANTPZ010009974.1:0-12302 GCA_025593235.1 Vachellia pachyceras | reverse complement strand
CATAGGTGATAGGTGCCATATATGCACTAAAGCTATATAATATTAAGAAAATTATGATTATATAGGAATCCGCATCAACTAAAGTCCTCATTACAGTAATAAATTCCATACCACCTTTTATCCTTAATACAATAGTCAATTTATTTTTGTTAGAGGGTTAAAGGAATTTTCCAATCTTAAAATTATTTAATCATACGTCCCTACATTCTTATAAAATTGACAAGTTCTCAATTTCTATATTGAGCGTGGGACCACGTCTAATTTCGTAAAACTCAAAGCAATTAATAAAAACATTCTCTAGTAGTCCCATGGCTCGTGATCGGTTCGTTATCTGACTGGTTAAATCATTAAAAAAAATCATAAATTAGGTTTTGCTTTAAAAGTTATTCTCTCATAATCTATTTTCCAAAATTTAGGTTTTACCTTTTACTCTATAAAAGCTATTCTCAAACGGATTTCCAAACGAGATCTTAATCTATAAAAGCTATTATCACCATAACTTCCTAAATACAATCACTTTTTCAAAATCTAGGTTTTGTCTCGTAATTCGTAAAATTTATTCTCCTAAAATCTATTTTCCAGAATCTATATTTTGCCTTAAACCCCGTGAAAGCTATTTTCCACATGATTAAACAAGATTAGGGAGGTACTGAGTTAATTTATAACTTATATGTCTTTTCTTTCTCTGTTTTTAGTTCTGTTATGAATATTAAACTGAGTTCTTTTTTTCCCTTCTGGCCTGAATCTGAGTTCTTCTTTTGTTGGCTGATATTTGGATTTATTGGAATGCTGTTTCCTGAGTTCTAGATTACCTTGTAATTATAATTTCATTATTCTGTACAGGGTGTTGCTATTTTAATTGCCTTCCTGGTATCAGCTGTGTTCCATGAGGTGTGTGGTTCATCCCCTATCAACCCGTCCCCTCTTATTACATTATATAGTATGTTGGTTCTGTAGGTTATCTTTATAAAAAGTTGGCTAGAGCTTGTTTAACTTCATCCCAGGTGTTTCTTCGATCCATTTCCTTTTATAGGGTTTGGTGGAGAGGATTAAAAAGTTAAAGCTATAAAGTCGCAACTCTCAGGTTGCTAATGACTTTAGCCTGTGAGGCATCATCATAAAACTATCGGTAAATATCAAAGGGCCTTACGAGCTAAGCCAATATTAGGCAAAATCAAGTACTTTAAAGCTTGTTGCTTGGATTGTGATGTGTCATCTAGGTGTTAAATCTGTCCCAGATGGATTTTGACAAGACAATCTGCTATCTTCACAAATTTTTTTATATTATAGTTTTACAAATTTGGGTTAGAATGCAAAAGAAAAGGAAAAGGATATTTGAAAAGGGATAAAAGGAATCTGGCAAAATTTAATATGGTGGGCTGATAATTGATATGATGAGAAAATTAATTTGATACATATGGGCAGCTAAAAATTCCAGGTTTATGTTAGGTACTACTTCTCTCATAGCGTATTCATAATACTGACATGAACATTTTCTCAAGCTTTACGAAAGCTTGTGTAGAGTCGATTGTGATGTGAATCGTTGTCTGAGTTGACTCATTTTCATGCACCATTTGTTGTCATATTTGATGAAGCCTGCCACTAATTAATTTGGTTCTTATCAGCGGAAGTACATAAGCAAATCTGATTAACTTGATATTTTAACTTTTCAAAGACAGCCGACTTTGACTTTATTCATGCTTTCTGTTTCATCTGAGTGCAGCTGTGCATTGCTGTTCCTTGCCACATCTTTAAGTTGTGGGCTTTCATTGGAATTATGTTTCAGGTATAAAACCATTCTTTTTTTTCCCCGACCCTGGCACTGCAACCATTAGACTTAAGTGCCTTCTTACAGTAATTCACAAGATCAAGAAAACAAGATGCAGTAATTGTTAGTTGTTCTCCAGTTTTGAATTTACTGCAAGATCTAACCATTTACTGTTGGTAACCCAAAAATCTGTTATGCAGTTTTGGTGGTTTTGGTTCACTTAAAATAATAATCATGATTATGCTGCTGCTTTTCTAGGTTCCGTTGGCTTTGATTACAAATTACCTTCAAAACAAATTGAGAAGCTCAATGGTATGCTTGTTAAATATCCCATGTGATCATTTTATTCTATCAAGTATTGTGTCATTATTTATCATGAGACTAGCTTAGATGGCAAGAGTGGGATGAGATACAAATAATAATCATTCAAACCCTCCTAATTTAATAAAAAGAGAAGTGTTACTTAATATTCTGAAGGTGATTTAGTTATTTTCTTCATGCCAGGTTGGGAATATGATTTTTTGCTTCATATGCAGTATTCTTGGCCAACGTATGTGTGTATTGCTGTACTACCATGACTTGATGAATATGAAAAGGGAAATTGACTAAGCTTAGCATTACATCATCAACCGTACAAGTGGACGAGTTTCTTGGCTGCCTATTTTTTTCGTTGTTCTCGACTTCTCGTTTTTGTCTGGATTTTGTTTCTATAAGAGGCGGATGTTCTCGTTTTTCTCCTTATTTTTTTATTGGCATCTCATCAGCACTTGGATTGTAAAATGGATAATTTAATATTTTACAAAATTATTATTACATTTTGTAAGTTAATTTTATTTATTTGTTCTATAGCGCAACTTTGAACTGCATGGCTCAAATTTTAATAGTTTAAATTCTTTCATTTATGTTTATAATAATCTTATAAAATATTGGGTCTAAACCATCCATTTTTTTTAACATCAAAGGGTGGATATGAGATTTTGATATGCTTTGCAAAATGCTTCTTAATCGACTTCTAATTTCTATGTGAAACTATAGATGGGCACACCAGGCAATATCAGAAGAGAGCAAGTTATATCCCCTGTTTATCTTCTCACAAGTTCATAATTTTATCCATGATGTTACTTGCCCCATTTCTAAACCCCTCAAGGGTGAGCAAAAAATCCAAAAACCGAACTCATTTCGGTTTGTTCAGTTGGATTTTCATTTTTTTCAGTTTTTTATTTTATAATAAATCAGTGTTCAGTGTATATGAAAAAATTCAGTTTCAACCGAAAACGAAATTATATAAAATACATATTTTTATTTAATAAATTATTAAATGTAATTATATTTATATATTTAGTAAACACTAAATTATTAAATATTAAAATATATTTAAAAATTATTATATTATATTTAGATCAATAAATTATTAAATTTTCAGTTAATTCGGTTAACCGAAATAATTTGATTATTCGGTTTGCTTAATTTTTCGATTCGGTTTTATTTTCATGAGCATTTTGATTACCCATGGTAAATAACGCCTTGCCTATTTTGCACAAGCATATAATAAGAAATCCATTAAGTAATGAGTTAAGTTTAAATTTGCTCTGAAGAAGTTTTCCCTAATGAACAATGTTGTTCTAGAAAATTTTAAAATAGACCGTTAACAATGTAAATGGTAAATCAAATTTGTTTAAAAGTCAATGCTAGTTTTTTTAATAGTTATGTATAATATTGCTACATATTTCTAGAGCAACAGTAATTCTAAAAAAACTTCAGAGAAAACATTGCGAAAATTTCTGAGGTAAATTTACACTTTAACTCATTTTAAGTAACTAACTTGACACAAATTGAAAGGAAACAACACTGCTTTAAGTAAACCCCGTGGGTTAGCTTTCCGTTGAACATAAATTTCTCCGTACCATAAAATGTGCCGTGAGGAAATGGGAAAAACAAACGCAGCCTTACAAGTACTCTTCAAAATAAAATGCACCACAACTTTAAAGACTTCGGCAGCGAAATGTGCACATGTGACTTCCAAATTGGGAGATAACATCCACAAGACATCCATAACCTCCAACTGCCATGATCTGAGACATGCAAAATGCAATTTCAGAAAGAGCTTCAGCTACAAGTCAATAAGCTCCAAATGCATGTAGTAACTAAAAATACTAATAACAATAGAAGAATTCAAATCAAGACAGTACCCCTGTTGGATGCAAGGAGATAGAAAAAGACGATGGAGGAGCGCATTGTATTTGTGAAAGTATCACACCATTCATGTCAAAGCGATTAAGTAGAGGGGCTGCACCAACTGCCAATATCTGACATGGATATGCAAATGTTCAGACTATACTAACAAACTCGCTGCAGAATTTAATCAACATAATTTTCAAACGGCTTGGATTGATTTAAAGGTTGCAACTATCTTTCAAGGCTTTAATTTAAGGAACAAGAATATTTCAGGGACCAAAACATCTTAAAAGCAATAAACTACTCACTTGATTGTTGTCAAATAACATGTCCTGCACAGAAGAACCTGTTGATATTTTTGATATGCATTCTGAAGCAGGCAGGTTCCAGAGCGATATGTTCCGACCAAAGCTACAAGCCTGTAATTGATGACAATATTCAATAGTCCCTCAAATTACTCATACTGTCAATAAACTATAATAACATGTATTAATATTTAAATTCAGGAGAGAGCGTTTTACATTGTATGCATTACACTAATTTTCCTAATGCCTACAAAAATTATTTAACATTCATCTTCATGAGTAGCTACCATATTGTCTTAAGAAAGCAAACGCATTTCTCTTGCCAGAATATCACATGCGGAAAATATATAAAAATAGATGTGTGCCCTATATATAAAGGAAGGAAGGGAGCATGGAGGTAGTTATAAAATAATAGATGCGTTCTTACCAACCAGCTCTCACTTGCATCTAAAGCAACACAACTAATCCATGGAACAAATCCTTTTGACTTCAAATCTTTTGCAGGATCAATCACTTTGATACACTTCCCACTTTTGCAATCTAGTGAACACAGTGCATAACAAGAAAAATAAAAGGAATACGATTAGGAAACTAAATAAATGTAATCAGTAAACATTGATTAATCATGTTAGTTTTCTGTTACAATTAATGACACAAGGAAATAAATAGTACCCCAAATTCGTGCAGTCCCATCCTCTGAACCTGTTATAATCTGAAGATTGTTCAGAAGGAACCCATAGTTAGACATATTTAAGACCACAGCTTTTGGTGAAGCATGTTACATTTCCCATGTACAATAGATAACATATGAACAAAGTAGAGTTATTATAAGGGATATTCATTTGATTAACTTGAGTTTACAATACACCTGTCATATTTTCTACCAGAAGCACCAAGACTTAGAGATTCTAAAATGAAATGATGTCTCCTAACCAGTGTACAGACTAGAAACAATACTTCTTCTCAAACCATCTATAAGTGCTTCAACAAAACAGTTTTTTAGTCTATCACCAATACTACTTCCTTTTCTAATTTCCTCTTCGATAGCCTTCTATATGGTACTTGTAACTGTTAGTCCATTTCCATCCATTATTAAGTTACATATATTCACAGAAAAAGTATGAAACAAAGTGAACTCTTGAGAAATCAAGCAAAATAACTCCGAATATTAATTGACATCTAAAGAGTTAATGAAAAGAAATTATCACTGTAAAATAAAAAAAAGAATTAAAATGTCTGTACCTGACTGGCTGAGTTTCGAGCAACTAAACAATGCAAGTAGTCTAAGTGCCCCTTAAATACAGTTTTCACTTTACCAGTTGCCTATAAACATCAACATATATCACTCTAATGTCAGCACCGCTGCTATTATAAAATCAAAACATCCCAAAAAAGAATACAATAAATTTTAATTAACATATACTAAATATTCACCTTCAACAGATACATACCACATCCCAACAATATGCACAAGAATCACCAGAAGCAGCGAAAACAGATCCTCCCTATATTTAGGCAATAAAATATATACTAAATCAATAATTGAAGAACAAACAAAATATTTTGACACGTCAGGGGGGGCAAATACAAACCTTGGTATCAACAGCAATAGCATTATTCTCAGGAATAGGCGAAAGGGCACCCCAAGGACCTCTGAAAAGACATCAACAAAATGAAATTTTATAGGTAGAACAAGGATGGGAAATATATCACAGTCCAGAATTGAAACATCAGACAGCCAGAACCAGAGGAACAGAGATTTGACTGAGTTTAATCCATAAACCATCTGTGCATGTCCAACTGTGAAAAAATATTCTTTTTCCCGGAGAAAAAGATTCCGAAAAAGCATTGAAATTATATAGAAAAAACAGAATAGTAGAAGGAAATGAGAGAAATTCAGGGCAGCATTGCAAACTCACTTGTGCTGCGGATTTACTAGGTCAAGTAAAGGCTTCATACCACTTCCTGCAAAAGTGTGGGATGGCATGTGCAAGACATTAGGGAAGCTCCATTATAAAAGAAAATCGGGCTAAAAGGTTTTGAAATAGAAGAAGAAAATAAAATTGACTTTTCAGATTAGATGCCCACAGTACGATGTAAGAGAAAGAGGCAATACTAGCATCAAATTTTGCAGAGAAAATGAACATATAACTGTCTAGCTTCATGAATGTTAAAATAGGAATGCACAAGCAATCACTTTGTGGTAAGTTCACACGCTGAATTCCATCCCTTAGACATGCGCAAGTCTAAACTCAGGGCAGGTAATTCTTCACCAGTACTGAGTGTGTAGCTTTAATTTATTCCCACAGTCTCATGTGTTATTTATTTTGTTTCAAGCTTAACGAAAAAAGAAAAAGAAACAAAAACTCTATAATGACTATAATCAACTGCTCAAGCTAATTCAAAGTTAAACGGCAATAGTAAGATCTATTACCAAGCAACGATGATGAATCTTTTGATCCTGCAAGTTCCTTCCATCTCCATCCTCGAATCCGACCATCATCGCCACAACTACATGATAGAACCACTGTCATGAGGCATGCCAAATGGTAAACAATCTCATGTTGCAGGGTCCATGAAAACACTTACAAGCATTTCAACATACATGAGTTACTAGTTCATTAATACACATTCATAGCAATTTGCTTTCTCCAATAATAAGATAATTGAGAGTCAGAGCTGTAAAAAAATGTTAATATTTAAGCAGTTTTTAAAATTTTTAAAATCCTCAGGTAATACTCTTATTTTTGTATATTAGATTATGCGAGGAGATGATTTAGAGTAATACATCTTGACATCATAAGTCAACGCCCAGCATTGCTTAATTCTAAGACGAAGTCATATGTTGAATTACCAACAAAACAGGAAGTGTTCCTCATTGAATAGGAGAATAAGTTTTTCCTTTCCTACATGAGCAGAATCAACTAAAAATAAGTACATTCACGAATGACACGCTTCTAAAATTGACCTTGCCAGTGCCACCTAATGTATCGTATAGGGATTGGGGAGTGGAAAGTTATCAAGGTGTGTAAGAGACAGATGGAATGTATCAAAACCTCAATAACAGAGAATCCTCATCATCCCCGTAAAACTTGACATCATAAGCAGGTCCATCGTGCCCTTGAAAGAAGCAAGTTGGTTCGGCAAACAATCTGGGCCAATTGCATCATATGCGAAAGCAAACTTTAATATAAGAACTGAATTGTTAATGTGTTATAATCAGCTATAGGGATTTATACTTACTTTTGTGTCTTTATCTTGGTAAAATCAAACGGCTGCAACATATTAAAAAAAAGAATTGGAATGAAAAGGATGAAAGACAAGAATTCCCAAAACAAAAAACAAAAGGAATGGATAACAGAGTGAAAGAGAGAAGACTGACGAAGTTGGAGATGCAAGAAGGAATATAATAGGAGGCGATGGATCCGTCGCTGGAGGCAGCAACGAGAGTATCAGGGTTAGGGTTTCGGGTGGGAGCCCAAGCGGTTCTAAAGACGGTTCGGGTTTCAATCTCCCTCTCCTTCAATATGGTTTCCCTGTAAGCATTTTCGTCCCAGTGGGTGGCGTCTCCGCTCATTGCTGCAGCAACTCAAGGTTAGAGAACTAGCTCCGACATTTTCAATACACCTTAGCTCCTGCAAATAGCTTTTTTTTTTTTGGCGCAATAGTTAATTAGTGAGAGCGTAAAATAATAATTCTGTCCCAGTAATTTCGTTGAAGTCTCACATTTGTCCCGAAGGTGCAATTTTCTAAAAAACAATACATAATGAATCTATACATGGGGAAAACTAATAAGTTGGATGTGCATACGATTATTATACCTGTTTAAAAATATAGTAGAGAAATACTTTTACATAAATTGAGAAAAATATATATAGAAAAATTATCTCATTTTACGAAAGAATATTGTTGAATATACGTTTAAATCCTGTAAATGTTGAACCAAACATGTTCATGGACTAAAAGAATTGACAAAGAAATGATCGTCTCCATGATTATCCAACAAATCCAAACTGAGTATCTTACTTTGTGTGTATAAGATGATGTGTCAAGTCTTACTTCAATTTAAATTAAAATAACTTTATCTTTAGTCTTAATAATATTTCTTATATTAATTTAATGTCTACTTTATCTTATGTACCAGTGTGCTAAACATTGCTACTGTTAGAAAGATAATTATGCTTGATGTCTATAAGAAGACTTTAGTTGTATGAAGAGACAGAAAACACTTGTATCATTTCTACGATAAAATATTAGAGCCTTTTTCTAGGAGTTTTTTTTTTTTGAAATCTCTCTTCTCCTCTAAGATGATATGCTACTATCATACTTTTTACATAATTATTAATAACCATATATTTAATTAATCAATAAATACGATGTATTGGATTGCTAATTAATTGACTATTTTGAGTTTGATGTGTGCAGTTATGGTTTAAGGATGAATGTTAATTTATATAGACTTGAATATTATGTTATGATATTAAAAATATATTCACTCAAACATTGCTGGTTTAGCGATGGTTTTGGCTTTGATCAGAATGATTGAACCAATGGCTGGCTAATTTAATGTGCAGTCAAGTTATAAACGTTTAACAAAGTCTGCCATACATAATTAATATCAGCTGGACATATAAAATTACACGGGTGGGTAATTTATCCTGATGTGATAGAGCCTCCATTGGATTCATATAGAAAAAGTAAGGTGGACTACAATTATTTAACAACGTTAACCTATCAACTTTGATAAAGTATTGGGCAAAAAAAATCAACTTTGATAAAGTAGAATCCAGCGCTTAGATCAGAAGGCTGATTAATCTGAAATGAAAACCAAATTGAGGATTGAATAAGAATCTTACAAATTAAAAGAGACAATCTTGATATGTCTCTTTACAAAGGACAATACTTGACTACTAGAAACAAAACACAAGATCAACCGCATCGATCAGGTCGTCACTACCACCACTTTTATTGCTTAACCTACTACCACTTGTCAAGAAAAAGCAATTGCTTACAAGCCTGATTAATCTAAGATGATGGAAAACCTGCCAGTTAAAGTACGAATTATGAATGGAACAAAAGAGACACTCTTGAGACCTGTCTCTTAGTTTTTGCCTCCCAGAACACCCTTGAGCTTCTTGATCTGAGCAGCATCAAGGAAAGTGGTTGCTGCTATCAATGGAGTGGGCAAATCACTCTTGAACAAAGCAAAATCAAGAATTTGCAGCCCAGGATTGGCACTACTGAAAGTCACAATAGCCTGAGCCAAAGAATCACCAGCATTAATCTGGAAATGAAGCAAGCCTTGTGGAAACACCATAGCATCACCCTTGTTGAGATTTTTGATAAATACTGTGTTATCAGATGCAACAAAGCCTGCACAGATTGATCCTTGCACAACAAAAAGTGCTTCTGAAGCTCCGGGATGCGTGTGAATGGGTATAACTCCATCCTTGTTCAAGTCCAAACGAGCCAATGAAATCCCAAGGCCATTTAAGCCAGGAAACTGCGCGTCGAACGCCGGGGTTACTGCGGCTTTTATGATGTTTGAGGTGTTACCTGCAATGCCTAGGCCATGGAAAACAAAATCATCCACAGTGACCTTTGAAGGGCTCTTGCAAGAATAGCCTGAAGGGTTGTTAGGAGCTGCATAATCTGCAACACAAAAGTCTAACACTGAGGCTTGAGAGGAGGGGGAAGAAGAAAGGAGGCAAAAGACGAAGATAATGGGGAGAATCATCTTTATTTTAGCTAGATATTTCTTTATTTCCCTTTGCTTCTTCTTAAGGTTTGTATGTGATGATGGGCTTCGATGGTCTTATATAAGAAGGGAGTGTGAGTGAATTTCTTTACCATAATTGCTTTTGAGTTACTGTGGGTGGTAATAAGATTTTTCCCCCTTTATAATTGCATGCATGGAAAAAGACAGATTTTGAATTGGGAAGCCCGTGAATATGTCGGCTTTGGAAGTTTTCCCTGACAACAAGAAGAAGCCTCTCTTTTTGTTTAAAATCATTGGGATAATAATCTTCTCTGGTATGTTCTACTGCCAAAATCATTGGGACAAAACCAGCAGTGATTGAGCCTTGAAGTACAACAAGTGCTTCTGAGTCTCCAGGATGTGTGTGAATTGGTATAACACCACCTTTTTCTAAATCCAAACGAGCCAAGGAAATTCCACGGCCATTGAGAACTGGAAATTGAGAATCAAATGCTGGTGTTACCAGCAAGGCCTAGACCATGGAATACAAAATCATCCACAATGACCTTTGCAGGCTTCTTGCAAGAATATCCTGAAGGACTGTTTGAAGCTGCATAATCAGCAACACAAAAATCTACAACAGAGGCTTGGGAGGTGGAGGAGAGGAGGCAAACGATAAGATGGTGGGAGAATCATTTTCACTTGTGTAGGACTAGTTCTGCTGAATTTCTTTTTCTCTGGGTTTATCTGGTAAAGAGTACTTTGGAGGATGAAATACAAGAAGGGGAAGGGCTTGTAAATTTTTTTTTTTTTGGCCATTATTTTTGAGTTACTATGATAGGATTTTTCTTATCTCTGTATGGGAAACGACAGAATGTGAGCTGTACGCTATTCACGTGAATGTCAGGTTTGAAAGTTTTCTACACAATACGAACAAGAAACTTCTTTTTGCTCTGAATCACAATGCCAGGAATATTCTACGGTATGTTCTACTGCCAAAGACGCTTTACTTCAAGTGACTGACACTAGTTGGTTGGTATAATGTAAAATTTGGTAGCGCAGATTCAGTATTATTAATTAAAGAGACTTATAAGTCATCAAAACATAGAACATAGTAGGTTGAGTTACATAATTATATATGAAAATGAAGTAGTTGCGTCTGGTGCTCATTGCTTCTCCACCTATCAATCTAATTTCATGAAATTATATATAAGTTTACCTTGCGTTGAGTTTTATGCTTGAAGATGATATATAATATTTTAAACCCTTATACAGAGACATTCTTGAAGATGATTGGAGGATCAATACTCACAAAAATCAAAGGGAGCATATAACCATAACATTCGGTAGTGTCAATGAAATTGAAAGGCCTAGGTATTGTTTTTTGTAGCTAGTGTGTCTCGTTCTTTGTGCTATATTAGGGGAATCAAAATCATTTGTATTTTCATTCAGTAACAAATAAATTCCATAACGCAACAAATTTCAGAAAGGGTAAGAAAAGATGAAGAAGGTGCTCCATAATCACATGACAAGAGAATGCGATGAAGGGCAAAAGAAGACGTTTTGAGACAGCTAGAAGGGCCCTCTCTGCAAGGCAGACACAGAATCCAAGAACGTGGACACTCGTCATCATCTCAATTCCTTATCTCTGAGGGAACTCAAGGTTTTCACTGAAGGTAGGCAAAAAAGGCCAGCTTTTTCCTGTCCCATCAACTTGAAAATCTTTCCAATCTCGTCGTTCTCTTTAAAATTGGTGCATACAAATTCTGCTGATCAATGCTCAGGCGCATCGATCCCCATGCCACACAAAGGATAAGATTTTTGTTGGGCAGAACCAGCAGAAACCAGTCATTTCCTAGCAGCGTGAAGAAGGTTAAGGCCTTAAGGGTCTCCATTGTGAAGTCACTATCATTGTCACATATGTAGTGAATGCCGTTGCCCTTTGGTGGGGACGAAGAACATGGGTTGGTATGGTTGCAAAATATGACAGATTTTTCAGATATTATTGAACCCAATATTGACGTTTGAATGGGAAAAAAAAGGTACAGATTGTGATTGAGATGCATTGCGCGGCCTGCATAATGCACGAGATATGGGTCAATTATGGAGTGTTCCTTTTCCAGGTTCATTTCTCACCTTATATTTCATTTTTAGATTGATCATTTTTTGTAAGGATGCTATACAGAAACACAGCATTTTATTATGAGATGCAAGTTGAGACAATTATTATCAAAGATTAAGAGGGTGTGATAATCATTAACAAGACATCATGCTATACATGTAAAAGAGGATACTTGCTTAGAGTAACTCACCTTGGTGAACAGTACTCCTATCCGGGTGGGTTCCGCTGATAATG